>UZAN01039591.1:8260-19397 GCA_900618425.1 Echinostoma caproni
CCTGATTCAACAACTAATGTTTAATAAATACCTCTTTTCTCTATGACGACCGAAAAAGAGTACTAATCAGTAGGTTCATCATCAGCAATGTACATTTTCATGTCTTAAAAATGAAACGTAAATGATTGGTTTCCAGTTTAAAACTCACCGTGAACCTTTGGGTCAAAATTTACACATTTTCAGTATCACCAACTATTATTCAAATAAGTCAGCTCCACTCAAAAGAAAATTGTCGAGTTTATTAGGGCTTCTAGAATAATTGACAATTGTATTATTTGATATATTTTACATTTGTATCAAGTCGAATCAAGTCAAGTCAAGTCAAAGATCACTTTATTCATTCTAATGCATGAATTCTTGGCTCATTGCACAAGAGGATCATTTATAATCGCATACAACCACAAAGAGAAAGTGAAAAAACATTGTGACTTCATATACTGCATCAACCCAATTATCCTTTCCGTTCTCTGCTGACTTTATCTCATAATGATCACCTCAGGGGACATCCACTAAAGGTGAAGACCCAGAACAGCCATCTTGATTGCCGGTATCACTCGTTTGCAGTCAGAGTGTGCGGCGTATGGAATTCACTCTCCCATCTGATGTAGTGTGTGCCCCTACAGTTGAATTATTTAAATCGCAACTTGATAAAGCATTGAAACACTTAAAATTTCAACATCCGTGAGTGATCACGCACATTATTACCATTTTTATTTTCTCTTTTTGAAGTTATTCAAAAGATTCTGTAAAAATCCTATGGGGCTTTAGCTTTGTTAAATCGCTCATAATAAAACCTTGACTTTGACTTTGAAATAATGTGGCGTAAAAGTTTGAAAATGGATACCAATCGTGTAGGAAATTCAAAGTTTTCTCTAACGGATTCCTTTTGAGCCAGAAATCTTGAATAATATGGGATAACGGACAAAGGGTAGACAGTTTAAAATGGCATATAGTTACAGAATTAGATACGCATTGTTTAAGTTCTGTGTGTGATGGGTGAGTGATGTCTGACAGAATGTTATTGCAGAAGCTTTCGAAAGAGGTAAAATGTTTTTCGGTGATAAAGTTAAGCAAGTGCAAATAGGGAATACCGCTTGTGCGAGAAATAATTGTAATAGACCAACATAGAGGAAGATGAGTAACAACATAAGAATATACAAATCGAATGAGTAAATATATTAAAACGTTTAAAGAACGCAAGCGGGAAATAAAATTAGAGTTTAAATGTTAAGTCCAGGTCACACCATGGGGGATAGTGAGGGCGAGGTATTGCAGAGACTATACCGGGGGAACAGGATGGTTGGTAACATTGAGTACAGAACAATTCCTTTCAAAAGAATGTAGCTGGTCTCCTTTGGCTCGCAAGAATATGGCATCCCTACATTTAGACGTATTGAAAGATAACTCAGAAGACGTAGACCATAAGCCTAAGGCAGATAAACTGTTTTGAAGCTGTGAGAAGCGGAAATCACCTTAGAGTTTGGAACCTATGGTGATTTCATCAGCATACTAAATAAGAAGATCATCTGGGTCAGTGGGCAAGTTTCAAATGCAGAAAGAGAAAAGAACAAGGAACAGAACTGCTCCCTGGAGCACCCTCAATTGACCGGTGGGGAGTCAGAGGTTTTTCCAAGAAACTTCATAAAGCGTGTTCTACCAGTAAAATAATCTTGAAGCAGAGAGAGGGTAGTATGAGACAGTCCAGAACCCTGGAGTAGAGATAAAAGCCTGCTCCTGTCAACACAGTTAAATGCATTACTGTGGTCGCGGAAACACACGAAATGCTGTGCCGTGCATGTCTAGGGATCGAAAAATTGAGCTTACGAAATGCGCAAAGGCGTCTAAGGTAGAAAGTTGTTTGTGATAAGCGAACTGATTGTTATCTAGCTACCCAATGCTATAAACAATGTCACTAAACATAAGCTTTTCGAAAATCGTTAGTAAAACAGAACTGCAAGCGATTGGTCGCAGTTTCCCAGCTTCCGCTTTTGGGACTGGGGTGATGCGCACAGGTCTCCAACAGTCAACAATGTTTCATTCCTCGAAGAAAAATTTGAAAATACTGGAAAGTGGCTCCGCCGGATAATACGCACATTCCCTGAGGACGAATGAACATAATCCGTCGGGACCGGAAGCCTTTGATGTTTTGAGGCACATGAAATGTGCTTGCACCTGATTAGAATTGACATGCGAAGCTTCATGATGGTCAACTAATTAAAAATGTCCAACGATACTTCAGTTGGAGTTGATTTGGAAAACATGTAGTGGGTCGACGACCGCGTATACCAACTTTTGTTCCACAGAGTTTTTCCATAGCACTCCAGATTTGCTTGCAATTCCGACCACCAAGTAGGGCTTCAGTGTAGAGTTTGTCAAGGTTTTGGATCCCACTCTTGATCAGCACTGAAGTTTTTTTAACTAAAGCTCGGTCACGATTTTTATATGCTCGTTTTTTGCTTGTTCTGAGGGTCTTCAAATTGGGGAAAGAAAATCTGGCGGGACTGATGTACATAGGGGCCATGGAGCAGCAGATGTCAAAGCAAAAGTTCAAATATCTAGTTAGGTGTTCGTACGTGATCGAGACACTTCGGTCAAAGAACTGAGCAAAATTTGTACGAGAGATCGTTTATCTCAGTGATGCCAAGTGGGCCTGTTTGCACAGGCTAAGAAGAATCTTCCGGTTAGATGTTTGTGTCAGTGTACTATGATGTTTCTTTGAGTAAACTCTTGGCAAAAAGATTATGATACAATGATCAGAGTTTGCCACAGCACAGCAAACAGGTTAGGATCACTGAAAAACATAAGGTCAAGCTGCGGGTTTCCTCTTGTGGGGAAATTTACAAGATTGTGAAAAGAGAGACAAGTCAAGAAATGAACATCTGCATGGTTAAAATCACCACTAACAATAAAAAGAGAGCGTTCCGTATAGTTGGAAAGTTAGGTTATAAATTCCACTTTGCTTATTCGCCGAGCTTGGCAATTTGTTTGCAAACGTTCCATTACCAACCGAGGTGACATCATCAGTGCTTGTGAAGTCTTGATGATGTCACCTCGGCTGGTGAAGAAAAATTTGCAAACAAATTGCAAAGCTAGGCAAACAGGCAAAATGGAATTCAGTCTACCCGAGCTACGAGAACCGATTTTCAATATTTGTCAACAATTGGGATATAAATACATCAACAAACGTCTGCAAATCAGAAGTTGTACTGGAGGGTGCAATGTAAATGTTTAATGCTACGATGGAACTATATTTAATAAGAAAGCGAAGTTTACATTCAACAGAAATGCAAGAGATATATCTTACGTTGTAAATGAAGATAATATTTGTAGACTTATACCAAGACGATTTGGTGTAGGTTATTAGACCAACGCCTCGATTTCATAGTAAACAGTTTATATCCAGCCGATGCATATCAAAGAAATCCAGCTCAGCAAAGAGTCGTTGATGTCAGGATGCAACCACGTTTCTTGCAGAATGATTATCCCCAATGCATGGTATTTTTTCATCCCTATCAATTGTAAAGTCGCTCATTTTTCCAAATAGTGATTGTACGTTGAATGAGCAAATAGCTCGGATAGACATTTCCTGGGGTTTTATGTTACCTAAAGCCAATTGCCATCCTGCTCGGTGTTTTCTGAGGAAACCCTACCTAGACGGTCTGCATGTTTTTTTAACTTGATGACTGAACTGATAAAGAACGCTACTATGCGCGATAACACAATTTTTAAAATTCTTTTAGGATTCCGGGGCGTAGGTACTCATAGAAGCGATGAAAGAAACTTGATTTCAACAATTAAATCCAATGTGTGACGTAAACGTTGATAAATTATCCACTGAAGCACAAATATAGCACGGCCGAAATTCGAAGGCCCCCCCGTTTTCATCCAAAAATGAGATAAGATTAAAAACCGTTTATTGCGGTTGATCTTCCAAAGAATGGTTGTCTCACTTGAACATGAATAGTTGGTGCAAAACCGTTTGCCTCCGAAAACCACAAGAAGCACGTTCAAATGTCATTAGATGGCAAGAGGGACTTCCCAGCATTTATGCCGAAACAGATTGTTGGGTTATTTAGTTCGTATTTAATGACCTGTAACCAGTAGGTTCAAAAAATGTGACATGTTGCTTAAAAAAATTATGAAACCATCGGAAAACATGGTCTACAAATAGATAGAGGCTGCCTAACCGTGGCCACCATTGGAAACCAAGGATGAGAAAAAAAATTAACCTGATGGATAAGGATCATAAACATTAAATGGAAACACAATTTACCTTTGAAAAATAAAAAGGACATCAGTTTCAGACTGAGCATTTGTAAAGGTCAAATGGTGGGAATTTGGAATATGCTGCGCAAAGAGCTTTTAAACCTGGGTAAGATAATGTGCAATCCAGTACTTTACTTTCCTTTTTATTGCTTATGAAACAGAACAACACGTTTTGTAATTAGAATCTTTGTAAAAATTAAACTCAGGCTTTTGTGCTACTGTGTTAATCAACGGTCCTTTGGACAACCACTATTGGAAGTGATTTGAATGAGATGCAATTTTAGGTTTGATTTAATGTGAAATCCAAGTTCCAAATGGTAATAGCAACAGGTATGATTTCATAGTTACATCTGGTTGGTAATCAAGGTAGTTAGTGAATCAAAGAATTTTTAAACAAAACTTGTGAATAATATTTAAGGAATATCATTTTGATATATAAGATTTTGGAGGTGAATTGTCAGCCTTTAATGCCTCACTTCTTTCAGTCTGCTTTGATCAAACCGGGGTATGAGCACACGCTTTTGCAAGAAATTGTCCAAAAAACCTACTCAATGAATAAGGCCAAAGGTGATCAGGAAACCGGTGCTCTATACACGTTTTTTGCTGTTGTTTCGGAAGTCAGTCCTCCAAAGTCGCTACAGGTTAACCGGAAAGCTAAACTTGTTAATAATTTCGCGAATCTCGATAACGCTCAGACAGAAGCCAGCAATGTGCATCAGCAAGCTGATGATATGGAAACATTGAAGAAGTGTGAACTGTTCGTGTATGATGAGACCTGTAGCAGATTTCCTGTCACATTGTGGAATGAGGACTGGATTCATTTGGCCGTGACCACATTCATTCCAAACGTAAGTTGACGTGACACAGTGTGGAAGTGTTCAATGTCAGTGGTACAAGTTTTTAATAAAACCTCGTGGTGGGACAAATTTGTGAATTATTTAGTGATTATGTTGACACAGAATTGAATGTGGAAAGCGTAAGTGGCAGGTATGCGCATGGGTTCATTTGTAAAAAAAATTATTCAGATTAAGAGATTTTGTAAAACGTAAACAGGTGTAAAACGGTGAACAGGGCTCTTTGCATGTATTATGTTGTAAACGAATTATTTCATGTTCTTTTATAAGATATAGTTACAAAACGGAACCTCAGTATTATTTAGTTTTTTGACTATGTTCGATTACATAAAAACCGTTAAGCCTTAAATTTTCAAAGAAGCATTTTGACGACAATAACAGCAGAGGAAAAAAGTCAATAAAAATAAATCTCTCTCATTATCCATGCAAACAAATTCGCTCAGTTGGAATTACCTTAGACTAAAACCTTCAAAGAGTAAGATAAGAATAATCGGAATAAAATAACACAAATTTTTAAATCTCAATACACAGTATTGCATTCTATAACTTTAAATATGAACAATTTTGTTCAACAAACGTACGCTGGAATTAATTCAAACAGCTCTTATAGGAAGAATGCAAATTGTAGCTGTCGAATAGTCCTGGATTTCTTGCTCCTGGCTAACAACGAAAATGATAAAAAACGGGACGTTTTTAGGAAATTTTCTCTCTTATGTCGCAATCCTCTATAAGAATTAACTTTTGACTTGGAATAGCCACTTATGTTCACCTTTTTAGCTTATCTCTTATTTCGTACTCTTATCTACAATTAAGGGCGTTATATATTTTTCTGTCAACTTTATGTAAATGTTTATTTAGTTGGGCTTGTTAAATTCACACGGATGTGAACCTAACTTTTACTGCCACTTTTAACTTTTTAGGATGATCGAGAATCCATTTCCTCAACATGATGAACATTTAAAACGTTTCTTTAATTATCAAAGTTTTCTGATATCTTTCTCTCTGAAAACATTTTGCTCCATATTTCGAAAAGCTGTTTAGACGTACTTTGCCATCACCATTGTTGTTAGTATTTCCCCTTTGAATATTCTTCGTTTCTTCTTCATTATCTCGTCGACTGAAGCGCTCAATACTCATTTCTGTTATTCACGATAAAGACTAAACTTTAGTATGAACGCTGAATTCAACCCATACAATGTAAATCGTGATCACTTGGTGATGCTTCACTATTTTTCTCCCAAGTAATCTAACAGATAAAGTAGTTAGTTAGAAACAACGAGTTTTACCCATAAAGATTGTAGTTACGTTTTTATTTTTAATAGCTTTACTATGTTGGAAAAACGTGGTTTTTATTTAGGGCCTAAATGTTGAATATACACTATCCAATTTAACCTGTAATCAAATGATGGGATATTATACATAATCATGAAAAGTTACCTTATAGTAAACAACTTCCCGTAGTGTTGGACACTTCTTTCTCACGAAAAATATCCAACTGCGACAGTCGTATAATTATATTTGTCTCTACTAAACAGGTTACGATTTTATCATTTGTGGACTGTCCAGTGAAGTACGACAAATATCGTCGTGGTGTGGCTGCCACACCAAATGCACGGACAGTGATCATCGTTGCACCGGAATGCGAGGAAGCCAATCAATTAAGTCACTATATTAAACAAACTGGTAACCGTGCCCCGGGAAGCATACAATTTATTAACAACACACAGAGTAACGAAGAAAACCCGTTCACTCAACCAATGCCAACATTCAGTAGAAGACTACCTGCTGAGGTATGTAATTCCTTGTCGCGTTCATGAAAGTTAATGCTATTGGTGTTTAACGCATGAGTTATTCTATCCATTTATTTAAAAGATACTTAAATTCTTCGCTACTGCTAAACAATGAAATGATAATGGTATAACGAAAGGCTTCTGCTACTTTTTGATGTAGTCCGATGGAATCAAGTGACGAGTCGGTCACAAATCGTTTGAACTGCAACATAAACAGTATATGAACTGAGAAGTTGAAATAAAACACCTCATAAAGTAGAACAGTAAATATAAACGCATTATCTACAACTTCACTGAGAAGATAATCATTAGACAGTGAATTCAACCAATAATGCATTTGGGTCATACTTCGTAATCTTTAGTTATGTTAGGTGTTCAATCTTGGGTGAAATGTGGCAGGTATGGGGAACTATAGTTATTTAGATGAAACGAAGTACTTTTATCAGACATAAGGTTGAGTAAACTTAGTAAATGTTTGCATATATGTCAAATCATCGATGAGAAGTCAATGTGAATAAATGTCATTTTGATCTATTTTAGGTTTTACTCAAGGTTAATATTCATCCACTTTGCAGTCCGTTGTCGCATAACTGAAATGTAGACCGTTAGTACTGCGGCGTAATGTTTGAGTGACAGTTGTTTTACTGACCATTGAAAAGACCTTTTGCCATCAAAATGAGAACTGAGTTACAGAACATAGTGTAGTGTACGCAAGTTCTTAAAACATTGAAGATAAAGTAGTGGTATCTTGAAGGAAGAATAACAGTTTTTTCTAATTCTGACTAAAATCTTCTTGACGCATTTTCTCTCCACAGATTAAAACTGTTCCACTAAACAGTATACATCACATTGTGACAGTTAATGAGTTAAAGACTGGCAAAGGTGAGTGAGGGTTTCACAATGTTTTGTGAAAAACGATGTTAAGTTAGTTACCTTAGTATTTAGGCCATAGAGGATCATCTTCAAATTAAAATTGTCTAATCTAATGAAAATTAAGGACACTTTTCAGACAACATGACATTTTTATCTTTAGGAAGCATCAAGTAGAGTTTATTATCAATTTTCACCTTTGTTTGTTACAATCTGTGTGTAGATAAGATGATTCGATCTGTTTAGAATATTGGTTTGATGCACATGGGTTCTTAGCTTGACTTTTGAGGAACAAGCATTGATCATCAATGAAGTTGGTAGATACTGAATTCTGATTATTATCAAAACAGCGAAAAGAAAAAAGTGTATTTCAGCTTTTTAATTCAGTTGTTCTTTGCTAAGTACACAACACATGAAAAATACTTTTTTATGTCAAAATGGGTGGTGGGGGTGAGATGTGAGTTATTGAAGAGAAAGATGTTAAACCAATAAGTGGCCAGTGATTCTTGACTAACTGTCACTCAGACTTAATCTCCATGCACAACCCTCAGTTCTAGAAATCAAACACGATTTTTCGGAACGAAAAATTGAATGTTTACCCTCACTAGAGCTTAACAGGGGTGCATTGCAATTTACTTGCCCAAGTTGAAGCCTTGGCAAGTCATCTGCAAAGTATGCATGTTACTCTTTGTCAGTCACTCACACTTCAGATCCCGTAATTTAATTTTTGATCATTGCAGAGCAGAAAATTCAATGAACTAGGAAAACTAAATTGGCGATGCTTATAATGACTGATTTCCTTGCATAGGACAATTGCGTTGAAAATCGCAATAACTCTTGGCCTTCATTTTGAACAGCCGAGTATTAGATTCCCATTCCAAAGAGCGTTTGGCTTACTGAATGCCTTTCAATTTATTAGTTGAATGTTTTGAAAAGTGCCCATAAAAGTAGTGACAGTAATATTGCTTTTAAAACTTATTTAGTCACAACGGGATACGGGATTACGTTTGCTATGATATCAAAGATAGACTTAGACAAGTATGACCCATCACAACTTTTGAGATTGCAATGCAATACTTGCCAAAGGAGAATGAAGACTTGCAATCCACCGGGAGACTTCGGGATTCCAGCCCCCGGAAAATCATCAGGAGAACATTCCGCGGAATATTTCGTCATGTGCACTACCAATGAATGTCCGATATCAGGCCAGCGTTTTTCCATTTTGGATACACAGCATGCCCAAGTGAGTGGAACAAAGTCCAGAGTTGTTAGCTTACTTACCAAAAAGCTATCAGTAGTATTGCTTGACAGAGAATTCCCGTGTGGGTATCAAGAGAAAATCATTAGTAACGATCAGGCTCGTTTTCAACACTTTCTTATTTGGTATAGTAAAATATGCAATGTACAAATATATAATTTTAATCTCACCTATAACTCATTATCAATGAGAAAGTTTGCTAACCTAAACTTCTATTGTTTCTTTAGCACGGATTTGTAATACATGCGAGCAAATACCCAAGATATCTGATCATTTTACCTTGATTATGATGTTCTTGTGTACTTCCTTCAAATTGACTTGAGACTGAAATACTCTGAAAAAACAATAATTTATTTACTGGTGCAGCTGGGAAAATCTTATGATTCATAGAATTGGAAAATCGTTTTTTAAAGCGCATCATAAATGTTTAGCAGATGTTGTATTTAGGAGTACACTGGCTTCATATTACTCACAAATGTGCCATTCAGTTGCTGTTGTGCGCAACTGATTCAGAAGTTGGAAAAATGGATCATTATGCTTGTAATCTATCATATAATTATTATGACAAATAAATATGAGTTTCCTGAGGACTAACGTTTCTTTATCAAGCTCTTGAAATGCTGATAACTTTATTGTATTTCTGCTGCTAATAATCACTGATTTTCTGTCGATCCCTTATTTACAAGAATCACTGCAAGAACGTCACTACACGGCGGGTTCAAATTGTATTTGACAACCTCTTGTGGGCTATTGATTTAAAAATGAATTCTGCGAGATAAAAGAAGCTGGTTTTTGATAGTTATTCAAATAAAAGTGTAAAATACAATGGAAAAATTATCCATGGTTTTCTGACACGGTTTACAGGGGACTTCATTATACCATCTACGAAAGAGGCCTACATGATTCTGCATGCCTCTTCCTGTAGTGCCGCTGTTCCTTTCATCACTTTTGAGTTAAGTGGTGGCTCGACACAGTCATAGTAGATACAGTGCACGGTTCAAAAAGCTTTTGAATGAACATTGGAGTGTTGAGCAGTCAAAACCCGTGAAATATTCATTATCTGTTTCATCCAGTGGGTTAAAGAGTCCGGGGTGCAAGCTCCTCCTCGCAGTGTAAGAAGTCTCAGTTTTGTTTAACTGGGGTAAAAACCACGGAGATGGACCTATTTATTGATTCAACTGATCTTTTCGTACAGTTCCTTCAGACAAGTGTGTCTTTTTGTCTGAATTAAGTTACTGAAAGGGAAATAAAGTGATTGCTTTCATTTCAGTGAAAAAGATTGGCTAATGACTATTTGTCTCTAATTTCGCGAAAGTTGACTATTTTACTCACAAACCCATCTCTTGTATATCCAGAACAAACGTTTGAATATTCAATGGTTAGCCACAGACCGCTTCTATCCAACGTAAATTATAAAATGTTATCTATCCATGGTTGGGCGTAAAACAGAACCCAGTCATACTCCATCGATTTGTCTGCACACACGATAGCTGTGGGTGAGTTCTACGTCAAATGTGCATAAATTAACTAATTCTGAATGATCACTTAATGTTATTCAAATTTCAAATAATTCTACACAAAAATTTGTACCCATAAATACCAGACAACTGTGATCAGACAAGTGCTTGCGCGATATTCCAGTAATGCCCATTAATTTCTCTCTGTCCTACGCAATTCTTTTCCACATGAAAGATGCACCCTCAGAATAATTCCAGTTTAATCTGCTCGCTGGATAGCTCGAGTGAGGCAGGGTGTGTCTGCCGAATGGTAAGGAAATCAGTAACTATATTTAAGGTGTATGGAGTGGCAAAGAAGCTAGTTATTTGTTTTTCAGAATCATGTCAGCACAACATTATATATATATATGTCTATATATAATAAACACCGGCTTGCGGACAAGCATGGTGCCAACGCCACAACAATAGTAACATTACCAATAACAAGGGATGGGTGGATTGGGATACAAAACAGAGTGAAAGGAAGATGAAACAATTTAAAGGGAATAACAATTTTTTGTGTGTGCCTCACCGTCCATTTTCTGATATTTTTGTGTTAGCTTGTCGGTTTTACGGAGCATGGGATTTCGACAGGCAGACCGC
>UZAN01039591.1:19403-41122 GCA_900618425.1 Echinostoma caproni
GTGTTTTGAGATGAGACACTTATCGGCAGTCTGGCCACAGAAGCTTCAGTTTGGGCAAAAGTTTCTTTGGAACAATGGCTGGCGAAAAGGGAAACGTGCGAAGATCTGCCGGAAACGAAACACTGAGTGAACGTTCGTAAGGATTTAAAAATGAGCTGTTGTTATCCATTGTAAATACACTTTATCCTATTGAGTATGATAAGATTAATCTTTGTTCAACTATCTTTCACCAGTACACGTGCAAAACCGATTTGTTGGAGCATTACGTCCAATACTGTCACGTATCAAACCAGCACCTAGATCAAGCGTTCTGAATGAAACAGAGGTTTTTCACGAAAATTATGGCACGTAATTAGTTTTATAGGATATGCGTGAAACGGGGTAGAATAATGTTGAAAAATAGGTTTTTATAATTTCAGGGGACTATTCGCAAAATTAGCAAAACAGCTCATTTTGACTAACGGGTCCTGTTTAAACATGGTAGTGAACGAACTATCAATTTGCTAAAACAAATTTCTTCCTCCTTCCTGAATTAATTTAATTTTTACCACCATGATTCCTTCATCTTTATGTTTTATACTCCATTACCTTTAGTGAAGAATCCATAACTTTCAAGTGAATTCGTTGTAACTATAAGTGAATCCAACCAATCGCATTCTACCAGAAACCCAACAAAGTGGTTGGTTCTGCCGTCACAAGTCACTGATTGGACCGGGACTATCGTAAGCCCGTCCCGTCTGAGTGAACTGATTTCCCCATTGACAAACGAAAGTACTTTTTGAGTGAGTTACCGAGCGGGGATAAAAGTTTCGATGAAGAGGGATTTGATTAGTCCTCTTCCCCCTTTACAACTGGATACGTTGGCCTTGACTACTGTATGAACTTTAGACGGGAATGAACGAACCCGATGATAATTGTCCGCGGTCGGCCGAGGAAGGGAGCGAATCACGTCAAGGTGGATCGATAAATCGGGCACCGTACTCACGCGTGAATGTCTGCATGATTCATTGCATGAGTGGGTTCAGTCTAATCCCTCAGTAGCCTAGCGAATAAATTTCATTGAGGCACAGTTCCCTTTGATTAACACCAAGTCCCTCCACCTAAATGCAGTTGCCTACATATTTCTGGCACTGAAAGGCCAACTTGATAAGATACATAACAATGACTCAAGGATACAAAGAAGAATAATAAAATGCTGAATAAATGTATTTTTTCTTCCTGTTTTATTTATTGAATGTACAAATATACAGTCAACATTCAAGAAGTGAGGCCGCGACCATACAAAGGCTGCCTGGAAAATACAGAAATAGGGAAGACGGGCGGCGGTGGAGCGGTTCAAACCCGGGACTACCAGATCACAAGTTGGTGACCTAACCTCTTGGTCAACACTGCCCAGTATCGCATCTGAATAACAAGATTAAATTTGCACTCATTCACTAGCTAAATGAAATTACATTTTTCTTTGTAACTCCTGGATTGACTTTTGCGTTCTACCCAAAAATCCAATACCAACAACCTGTCATCTCCAACTTCTCCCTTTGTTCCTTAGCTTCGTCGCATATTTTATCATCCTTGTTACATTATTTAACATCCGCAATCCGAATCCATCCTTACGATCCTTACAGTTCAATGAGTGGGATGTGTGGTGGTAAAAATAACTCACAGTTATCCATGATTCTACAAAGAATGATAGCTTCATAT
Organism: Echinostoma caproni; assembly: GCA_900618425.1. Classification (NCBI taxonomy): domain Eukaryota; kingdom Metazoa; phylum Platyhelminthes; class Trematoda; order Plagiorchiida; family Echinostomatidae; genus Echinostoma; species Echinostoma caproni. The sequence goes on from UZAN01039591.1 coordinate 21,105, forward strand.
CGGGTACTTCAAGGAATATTCAGTAGAGTTAAGCATAGTATTCGACCCACGGTTGTCTTAATATTGATCTACGACTTCCTCCCACGTGAGAAACAGTTGGTTTCATGGTGTAATTCTGTTTTCATCTCTCAACTCAGATTTATGTCAGGGACACAATGTTTATCGGCGCAACTCAGACTGACTCCAGTGTATTTCAACAGCGTGTATCATTCTTAATAAAGGCATTTGTATATCATTAGAACACAGATTAGGAAACAAGCTCATTCTCGGTGATAATTCAACTGGCTGAATACAGTACATTGAGTGAAAAATCTACACAATCTCAGCAAGCAGACGTTACAGTATCAATTTCAGTTTTTACTACCAATAACACTCATTTTCACGCGCCGGTTTTCGTTGCTCTCTTTTGGATATCCATTTGGATAAAAATAGCAGAAAGAAGATTAGAAGTCAGAGAGAAAATAATGAAATCATATAGACTGGGGTAGATGTACACAAAAGTATACTTGGAGTCCAAGAAAGTTGTTCAGGAGAACAGAAACATGGCGGTTAGAAGCAACCAGCGATGAAAAATAAACGCGGGTTGAAGCTAACATTCAAAAAAGAGATTAGGCAATTCTATTCCAGCTCTTTAATCAGCAGTAACGAAGCTGTAACTGATAGGAAAACTGCGCTAAAAAGGTGCGAAGAGAGAAGAAAATGTTCGGAGGAGTTTATGAATATACAATATGTCATTTATGCACCCAAGCATCCTCCATTCCATCAGGTTGTTGGCTAAATGAATTTGTAAACTCAAAGATTTACGTTGTGGCCCTGGCGAACCTTTGGTCAGCGGCCGATACGCTTCCCGATGGAGTTCTATCACACCCACACACACATCTGCCCATCCTACACACGTGTTCACATTCGTTGATTCAGTCATGTGACACACAACACATACGCACGCACACAGAAAAATACAACCAGTCACATGACCATACACGTACTTATCGCGCCCGTCACCTCACCACTCTGACCCATTCGCGCATTCATGATCCCAGCCAATCAATGTGCTTGACCTTGTGACATTAGCCCGTTAGTCTGGGTGATTAGGGTCTCACACAATCGATTGCGCACCGGACTATTACGTACGACCTCTGTGGATTATATTACGTTGTTTATTTACGCGGACCCGGGAAATCTTGATGTGAGTATTTACCCCTTTCACTATCGATGTATGCCAATGGCCTATTTACGTGTACTAAATGTTAGTTATTTATTTCTTACAGAATCGCATTGATATTCATATACGTATCCCGTACGATAAGGTGCTTACGTTTTGCTCAACTCAACTGGGATTGTGAATAATCAAGCGAGTAATCAGACCGAGATAAGATTTACGTTAAAGGAGATCCACGGAGCTTACATAAATTAATAACGGAATTAAGGATAGATGCTTATGTATTATTCATAGCTTCGCATGGATGCTACTTTGCCAAAAGGCGGTTAACAAGATGATAGATGAAGTTAACGTCTATAGCTTTTATTAATACGGCTAATGCGAATTATGGACAGTGTTGTCCTTCTTCAGGATAATCAAATCTCATCAGCAATGTAGATCCACCCACCCAACTGAGGATTGAACCCAGGAGCACAGAGGCAGAATACAAGTATACTACCCACTTGATCATAGGGAAGCTGGTCAGACCGTTTTCCATTTTGTACGTACATACGCTATAGTACAACTCATCCTTGCGAGTTTAATCCAGGTATCATAGGTAGCGCACATTAACACAAGGATTTTTTTCAGACTTCAAAGGATCCAACGGATTCACTTGAAGTTGAAAAGGTATAGTCTGCTAAGGAAGTCGTCTTGGTGGGAATAATGGATGACGTTTACGGACATTATTAGACGTTGAAATACGTGCATGAAAGGTTCAAAATCATCAGAACTGCCATATTTACTAACGATGAGTTTCTGGTATCAAGACTGCTTCTTTATTTATTACTGAGGTGAACTGTCGGATAAATCATAGTTTCGTTGGCGTTTATGCGGTCTATTCAAGAAATTTCGGTAAAAAAAGACACACTGGTCGTTATAAGCTCATGTCACCGACTTAATCACACGAAAGATAATACCTGTGTGCAAAGCAAACAGGAAAATGGATGAGTGCTGAACAAGTTCAAACCTGAAAATGTGTTTAGACCTCGACGTGTGTAAACTAGTTAGACAGCTGATCCCTAACGGAGGATTCAATGGCTCTCGCAGCTGGAGTATGTGATCAGTTTTTATACTTCACAAATAAAGTTTTCATTAAACTATCGAAAATAAACGTACAGTTTACCGTTTGACGGGAATTTAGAAAAAAACATTTAAAGGTTTTGTAATTTCTCAATAGCCTGTGTGCTGCGTTGCCGGTAAGGAAAATAACTATAATAAAGCTTTGTTTGTAATGAAAATTCATGTTCCTTTATACGCATCACTCTTGCCCACGCGGAACTTACTCATCATTCTGTTACCAGTTTTGCGATCATTGTTCTTCAGTTAACAGAGAATGTTTTATGAGAAGAATTATGATGTCAACGTTTAAACCAAAGGTGCTGGAATGAAGTTTGGACTAATAATGATGCTGGTATTCAATGTGCTTTCGGTTAAGTTCAAGCCCATAACCACCAACATAAAAGGAAGATGTACAATAACTAAGGCGCGATAACAGGCCAAACATTGTCTTTCTCTGGCTATATTGTGGTCTATACTGTTTTATCGGCCACTGGCAAACTACAGTTTTGATAAAGCAGTACTTTTATTTTGGATAATTTGGTCAATGCCATTCAGAATCTCCATTGTGACACTTTACCCACATTGATTTTATTGCGGTCTGAGTTGCTCATTCAATACGGTAGCCAGGGGTGCAGATGTGTATTTATCGCTCCCTTCGATACTTGACTAAACGATAAAATTTATTCAAAACACCGGACAGCAAGACATATCTTTGTTTATATTTAATTGACCATCGTGGTCCTTTCAGGAGGTTTGGATGTTTCAACCATGCTGGTGTTAATTTAGATGAACTCCTTATTAGCTTTCAGTAAAACACTGATGATTTGATGCTTTGATTAAGTTGCATTGTGCTTCATATTTCATGGCCGCTTTACAAGCGCGAAGTACTCCATGATGTTATAAATAAACGTTAAGCAATTAGACTAATTCGCAAACATGCTTGAGCATACGCTAAATGAGCTACTAACATCCAACCGAGTAGTCAGTTTCGGAATACAGTTTTCAATGGCTTGCATGAAGAATTTTCAGAAGTAATGCACCCGTGACTTGTGACATAACAACGCTGTCAGAAAAGTGATACGTTGAAAGACCCTCATATATTTAGGTAAAAGTAAGTTCGTTACTAACATACTATTATCGGATATCACAGTCGCGTATGTGTCTCATATATCTTACGTAATTTTCGTCGTTGATTTGCTGAAAAAGATTTTTAAATTGGTTGAGACTCGTGGTCTGTGACGCTAGAAAATTTTTCTGTTATGAATTTTGGTCTCTAAAGCAATGCACTGCAGTTCAAGAAGTGATAAGATGATGAATGGTTTATTTTCCAAGATNCAAGATTTATAATCTCAGCAACATACGTTCCAAATTTGTTCTTTGAGAGTGTATAGTGATTAGAGTTTCCACTATTGCACTACGGGGGTTTTGTGTACAAAGCACTATAATATAGCATATATTCGAATTTATAAATTTTATTTGAAAAGTGAAGACTGTTCTAACCATAAAATTGTTTTTAGTTTTGGTTTAAAACTAAAATATCTTAGGAAGAATGTTGAATGTGCTATGGTAATCTCATCATGAGCGTTATGAGCCAAATTAATTACGGGATTCATTGTATCTCTTCACTTTTATATCAAAAAGACATGGTTTTCGAATACACATGGAAAATAAGCGATTTGCATTATCATTGTACAAAACTGATATCATGAAAATGTAAGAAAATCCTTATTTGTTTTGGAATACTTCAAGCTTAAGAAGGTGGTTCGATAAATGGCCTAGTACGTCCTTTCGGGGTGGTTTCATTCAATATTATCCTTACAGTGGATATAATTATTTTGAACTGAATTTATTTAATCTGTATATTGATGTGTATTTTATCCATCTTTCCTCTTGATTTGACACGAAATTTGTTAGCATCATCAGTTAACTTCATGAGTTGAAAATAGAACAAGTATTGAATGGAAGACAACAAGTGCGCAAACAGTATCATGCTTCTTGAAATCAAAACACAAACCAATACGTCAAGAAAAATTGTACTCAGTAAACAGTGACGAATATGTGTAAATTTTCAGATCGAGTTTCATACGTACATAAATCTTTCGGATCACACTGGGACTCACACGCGTTGCTTACTTTCCGGTGAAGTTGCTGAGAATCTGTTGGGAGTCAGCGTGCAGAAGTTTATTTGTATGACGAGCAAAGAGAAAGCTGCCCTGAAGTGGAAAGTATGCCTCCACCGTTTCAAAGTAAGTTTAAGTGGTTGGAACTCGTTTAATACTTCTAGATTTATAAATTAGATAACCAGGTACATAGTAGGTAGGTTCTCAAGAGTATCTGTGGATTTTGAAGAATATAGTAAAGAAAATGATGTATGTTAAACAAGGGTTTCATCTTATCCAATTCGCAAATATAGTCGCATTTCAAAATAGATTATTCCCTAAAAAATGATATTTTACGATAAGAAGTTCCATATTTTACGTTTTTCTTTCTAAAGTAATAGTATATAAAATAGTATGGCTGCTAGTAGTATTATACAGGGTTATTGCTAGTTAAATGACATTTATATCCCTTTTCCAGCAGGATGAGCCAGCATGTCTGAAATACTTTATTTCTTTTTTTGTTTCCGGCGGATGTGGCAAATTCAATTAGAATTTGGATTACTGATGGTCGAAAACGTTTTGTTCATAACCATGGTGCATAAGTCCTGTAATCATCGCCTCCCTTTCCCAACCTGAACTTTTAAAATTTCCTACTGGTCGGATATCCCATTCTGAACAATGATTGGACAGTAGTTGTGCATCAAGAAAGGGAATGCCTAAATTCATTATTTTCATTTGGGACATATCTTTTTAAGTAGCTTTATTACTTAGCCGTAATTTGCGATTAATATCAGTAAATTACAGCTGTGCTGGTTGCATATTTTTCTACTGAATGTATGCTTCAGTAACACATTGATAATAATAATAATTACTGTTATTATTGAAGTACTAGTGTTTAATGCAATATTGCTTTGTATGGGGATCACTGGAGGAGAGATAAATTCATGGAGTTTATTTAATTGCCTTTTTCAGGTCTATTTTTGGATGGAACAAGCAAGTTTTAACAACCCAAACCCACTGATTTACATATTGTCCTGCGAGAAACCAAGCGCTTTTGAAATTATGACATCACTGAAAACCCGTTCGGGCCTGAAGTACTGAATACAGACAACTTTTTGTTTGATAAATATTGTGAATTTTGTTACTATTTATTATAATATCGAAATAAATTATTTGTATGACAACGTCCTTAAAGTGGCGGTGGTTTCTCAATTTAAATTTTGCTTATGCCCATCTGTCCAGTTAGTAGTTCATTTGTTAAAATATGTTTCACTAAGTTGGTAGATTTTCATGTTGTGGTTGCAGTTATGAAGCAATCTACTCTTTCGAAAGACCCGTGTGAGATCTCCTAAATCACTTTGGTTTGGGTCAATTTGTAAAATAACAGTTCACAAGAACAATATTTCAAGTGAATGAAGAGTTTTCAAGAGCATTCTCGTTTTTGTTTCTAAAAATGTTAGCTCAGAACCGATTTATAATTCCTAGTTTAATATTAACAGTAAGCTCTTAAATCTTAGACTAAATCGGAGTGTATGTTCCAAATCTTTTACAGAATAGATGAGGCTCTCAAAGAGCTTTCACAAATAGCGCTCAAACTGTGCATTATATGTGCGACAACTTCCCATTTTCCTGAAGTCATTAGGGCAAGAAATGTATAAAACCCGAGAACGATTGTGATTTTGCTCTTCACCAACTGAATGTCTTGATTATTACTGCAGAGTTCTCAAGTGTCTCATTATAAACCGAGGAAAGCGTTTCTTGTATTTTAGCTGATAAAGTTCCGTTCACCATCATACTCAATTTTTGAAGAGATTATCTGGGAATGAACAAAGGGGTGTCACCTTTTATACAGTAGTAACAAATACTCAGAATATTAGTGAGGTAAAATTCACTTTGTGTCGGGTTAATCTCATTCAAGTTATAGGAATGAACTTGAGATTAGTACCAAAAGTACGATCAAAATGTGTGAGTGAGTTATATGTAGTGAAGTATACTGCTGTTTGTTTCTTTTTTGATATCGAAACCTAAATATTTTATATATTTGTTAGTGTTTTCAGATACAAGTATTAGGTGAAATTTAAGGAAGGAAACTGCAAAAAAGTTGATTTGCTCGGAAGAGTACACTCTAAAACATGCCGTGATATGAGAAAAGTGAGCGCATATTTTACCATCTGCCGTTGATGAAGTTTGTGCTACCTTTGAAACATTTAGCTGTTTTCCATTCGTTCAATGCATTACGGTCACATTGGGGACGCAACTTTATGCAATTCTTCTAAAATATATTGTTCCTTTCAGAATTGAAGCTTATTATTTATGTTTCAACTTGCGTTGTTTTTGGTCTGCAATATTCCTTCAAGTTAAAGCGCCTAATCATAAGTTGCTGTTGGCTGTGTAGAGACCGGCTTTCAACTTCCTCTTTTATCATAAAAAATAGATAATATGATTGGCTACAAAATAAAATAATTCAACTCCCAAACACAAAAACGTGAATAAGATGGTAGAGAAATGAAGAACGGTTGTTAAAAGTTTTTCTATAGCAATATTATTAACAAATAAAGGTACGGAATATTCTTACTCCTGTATAATTATTTGTCTCATCGACAAGTGCAAGATAGCCTCAATTAATCAACAAATCCTTTACAGATGGTCTGTGCAATGAAATTATTCATCAGCAACTATAATATTGCTAATCCTTATGTTGGATAGTACACCATACTCTTCTGATTACCAAGGTTTTGGTAAGTAATAAGACTCGTATATTTATAATATTGATTTGAAGAAACGCATAATGCATTAAAGGGAGAGGTGATTGTCAGGGGCGACGATTGCAACTTCCGTCTATTGTTTATTATGTTAAAGCTGACAATCAAAAGGTAGTCCAATGCCCAGATGGCTTTGTTCTTTTTGCGGTGATTTTATTTAAGTGCATTTCTAGTTACAAAACTTCCATAAATAAAAAAGAACGATTCATTAGACTATCTGGGGGCATTATATAGCACCTTAAAAAGTTACCTGTTCATATTAATTATGTAAATTGAAAATCAAACCAAGCGTTACGGATGGAAAAGTTCATTTGAATCAAATATGCAAATAGTCTAAGTTAGGTTAAAATTGAATTCCAATTCTTGTAGCAGAACTAAAGTTGCTGGATAGATCTAAGCCATAGAGTGAAGTTGCATTCCGTATTGGTTGGGTTCTATTTGCAATGTGCATTTACGGACCTGCTTATATAACTGACTTATTCACTAGCAACCATCGAACCCAGTTGACTATAGATAATTAAAGGAATCATTTTTTCTTAAGCGATGTGGAAAAGGCAATATTTAAATCTTATTAAAATTTCATAGCATGACTGCTCATTTACTTGGCGTCCACTGTCATGATTCTGTCGAAAAAATGAACATTAGGACTATAGCGAAAATCTGCAATGATTTTATTATAACACGCGAAAGGCTTTATAGGATAAAGCAGAATAATTCAAATACACTTCAGTTGCATAAGACTTGTGAGCATGCATTTCGCGTGCAATGGCTTTATTAAACATCCAGGAGAACATCAGAAAAATCGGTTTCGCACCATACAGCTTTATTGCTAACTTGATATTTTTCTGCACTCATAAATCTGTTTCTGATTGCTAGTACGCAGTCAATATTTTTCACATCCTACCTCTTTATTCTTCATCAGAAAATAACCGGTAAGAAAAATAGTTTCTTTGCAAATAAATTAGACCCACGTAAATGTCAAAACGTTTATTATAATTGAGTAATGATAATGCAACTTGTGAATCATCCTTTATAATTGAATTTTAGTTGCATTTGATTTGGTTTACTTCCCAAGGAAACACATCTAATTATTTGATTTTGAGTCCAGACAGAAAGTCTATATGAACATTTGAATGTCTGTTTCATCAGCAAATGCAACTAAACAAGAAAACTTCAAATCTATAATTTCAAAAGTTACTAGAGATGCTATAACTCATGCTTGAAAATGGTTTTGTCTGCCTTGGTTTAACATCAAAATGAAGGTTTCTTGTTGACGTTGTCTACAAGCACGTTCATGCTTCTCTTGTTTCCATTAGATGTCTACATAGTTCATTCGTTTCTCGATAAAAAATGATAAATTTGTCTTTTAGTTGTGTGGCAATATAAGGTGTGTCAGGATGTCATCAAGTTACCACTCGAAAGATTGAATAGTGGACCGTTATTCCTTTGATAAAGAAGTCACTTACTGTATCACTCAGGAAACGGCTTTAAAGTCATTGGTCTAAAATTGTCTACTTAATTGTAGGCGTAATGTTTTGGCATCTACGTATAAGTAAATTAAAATTCCTTGCCACCTTGCCTTGCCATCTCCCAAAAATTTAAACTTTTCTAAACAGCTGAATAACATTAAAGGTAATAGATACCTACCCCACGATCTGTACGGCTCTTCACCCCTGACAAATCACACGATTTTAGTGTGAAAACGTTAAATAAAACAAACAGAGAATCAGTTTGAATGGAATAGTTAGGAAAAATACTTGTGTTCAGCATTTTACTCCCGAGTCTTTTTAACTAACGTGGAAATCGGGCAAATAAGCGAAGGGGTATTTGATTGGGTCCGTGTTCATTTGTATGTTCCTGGGAGTGGGCAATTTGTTGTAGGTGGGGTTGGGGTGAGTAGCACTGTGACATCTAGCATAATCCACTTTTATAATGAAATTGTGAGATAGCGTTTGTTCGTTGGTTTCGTGGACAAAGTATTCACAATATGTGGGATAATTACTTTCGTAAGCATAAATGTGGTGCTGAAGAGTAATTGAAGATTAATTGCCGTAGCTCAGGTTTATTGAATTCATCTTAATCTATTCGTCGCTTTCAGAAATGTTTTCGCAAACCTTTCATAATTAAATTCAAACCAATTAATAGACGTGGCTTTCACCCGCAAACTTCTGTACCTATGCTCGTAGATCCTTCGGTTCCAATAGCTCTTCTTTATTCCATTTAGTGACGAAGAAAGATACGACTGTGACCTTATATCAGTGAGAACTAATGAGTCATCTCTATTGAGAAACACCGGTGAAGTATCCATGAATGCAAATTCTTCTATAAACTCTGAATAGACATGGCAAACAGGATAACTTATTCATGGTGACTTGTTTCAAGGATAAAACAATTAACACAAGAAGGTTCACGCTGATACTCCACGGGAGGCTAATAGACCCCACCGACGATGGCAGAATACCAACGTTAATGTTTGTCCAACGACGAAGAAGAGTTTTATAACTGACCTGACAGAAGCAATACACCCTTTGACAAGAAGCACTGAATGTATCACTGCAGATGATAATAGAGCTTTTGTAAACACTCTAAGTAAGTGAATAACTTTGATGTGTATTGTCGAATACAGGTCCATTCAGTTATGGCTGATGCGTAAAGCCGCAACAAGTTAAGAGTGGTTAGATAAGAACTTGCTGGTAAGCGATCCAAGTGATGAATGTGGTGAACTATACCAGCTATAAGGGAAACGTTTACGCTTGCTATTGTATCGGTCCTTAAATATCGCATTTTCATGTCAAAGTTTGACATTGCCAACGAATGATGAAGTTCATTTATTTAGCAGAGGACATAAATTTTCAGTTCTCTCTTCAATCACTCTCTGAACACTTAGATATTTTTCTTGTGCACGGGAATAATGCATTGCGATATACACATATGTTAAGTCAGTGTAAGTGTTTGCAGGATATTTTTTCTTACAGAATCCAGTGTGCTTGTTTTCAAGATTACAGATAAACGATTAACTTTCTATCATCAGAAAAAAAACTGTGAATCAGTTATATCATGCTCTTAACCGTGGTTAGTTGAAGACAAAATTAAACCTCCATAATGAACGCTTTTATTTTGTTCTTTTCAAATATGAACTTGTTTTGTCACGTGAAGAAATAAACTGATGGGTTGTTAAACATTCTGAGTTCAATCATCCATGGTATTAATTGGTTTGTTGTAATTTACAGAGGCTACCAGCAATAAACAGTACCAAAGAGGGCTAAGTAACTGGTGATTGCAGTGATGAAATTGCAAATTAAAGATGACATTCAAGCACGCAAATCCGCGCTTACCTAGATGAGTTGAGGCTTTCTAATATTTATCGAATTCAGTCTTGAGCATGAATTTGCAATAAAAATACCGGTGGAGGGGGGTTATTTGTATAAGATAAATGGTTTGCAGCGCCAGAATCAATAATCAGATTAAAATGCTTTATTTGTAGTACTTTTTCTGAAGAAAAAGTATCAGCAAAGTTAGAAAACAAGTGAATTGAAATTCAAAAGTAATGCACACATCAATGTTAAGAATGACCATTTGAATCGCTTTTGATAGATTCAAAATATTGTTTCCCTACCAATTAAGCATACTTTTTTCAATAGTTGTAAACAAAAAGATCCACCTGCTATCTGGATTTCACTATCAACATATTTTGCGTGAATGCGAAGGCAGCAACTGTCTGAGAGATTTAAAGCAAAATACCAACATCCAGTTTTAAGTGAAAAACCAAAAACAATGTGTTTGAGATTGTGATAGCAGGGGCTACCTTGATCAGGTTTTCTCTACATCTATGCAGCTCCAATTTACACCGACTATTCCTTTCATTTGTGTTTGGATAGTAAGAGTTTAAATGCACAGAAAGTGATGCCATGCACTATCAGTGTGCTCCAAACTTAAAAGAAACATCAGAATCATTTTGCATCAAGTATATTTGCTGGAAAAAATTCGTCAGCAGTTAAAATTGACCTAACTGCTTATATCTGGGAATTAAGGGTTAATAATTCAAGCTGCCTATCATGGATTAGCTCCAGCCGTTGGGTTCCTATGGCAAATAGTTAATCTGGAGTAAATGGTGCTTGCTGTTGTATTTTGACTACCACCACTAAAACAGGAATCTATTCTTTGATTTACATCTTTTAATCCGGTTTCTACTATATCTAACCACTGAGTTTGGTAAGCAATTCACTAAAGGTTTGAATTCCAGGGGTTAATAAGATATTCAATGGCTGCCCGTAATTAACAAGAGACAAAGGAGTTGCATATAAGATCTTTTATCTAAAGTACAAATTTAATTAAAGAATTCCATATAAAAGGAGTATTCTACAGGAGCATTTATCGAGCAACATCAGACACTAATGGAAAGACGTTGTTCGTTAGATTGCGAGCTATTTCGAAAACGTTTCGAACTGCTTCGAAAATAGGGTGCTTAACACAAATTATTGAAGCAATTATCCGTTTAGGTCAAAAAACCGCATTTCATGATTTCAGTATTTACATGGTAGTGGTGGATTTTGTTGTGTACGGAGCCAACGAGGCATAAAATGAAAAACGATTTCGAACTGATTGGGCCTCGTCAGTGGTGCAACTTCATTGACTCAAGTAGTGATCCAACCAGATACATCACAGGTATAACGCAAGCACTCTATGTGCTTGAATACTGAACAGCTGGTGATCCATACATTCTACCTGTTGAATTAGTGGAATCGCACCAATAATCACATTCACCCAGGTCAGAACATTTGCACACTTCTACCTGACATTTCACTTCGTGCTTCATTTGCTCTGTACACCACGGAATTCACTTCATAACGGTATCAAATTCTCCAAAACTCCCATGTAACGAAGGATCAGATTAGGAATGTATTCGATCGAGTCTTAACCATAGAGACTAGTGTTTAAGGGAGGGGTATGTAGCCCAAAAGAAGGTTGTGAAAATCGGTTGTGATAGATATATCGTGTGTAGGAAAATGTAAAAGAGTTTGCTCAACTGCCCGGTGGTTATGTGTGTGGTATGCTTGCGTTCTATCTATGCTATCCTGGGACGAATCTAGGTTAAAGAAGCTGGCAGTGATTTCTGTTTTTTCAACTAACCCTTCATTTGCTATTTACATGAAATAACACATCATATAATAATATTAAATTCTTCACCAATCCCCCTAACAGAAGTTAATTAATATGCACGACTGACAAAATCCAATGAAGCTGTAAACGCTATTCAGTTCATATTTTCATCTGCACAGGATTAATTTCAATATATCAAACTGTAAGATGATTTAAAAAGTATTCCTATACGAAGAACTATTTACGGTGGTAAATGGTGTCTCAGTGCAATATCGAAGGTATATATTTACTTATTGCTCACAGTCCGTTGAACATAATGTATGATAACTTGGAAGTATTTGCAGTTACAGTACAAGAGGAATTCTTAAAATAATTTTTGTCAATTAATAGGAATATTCAAAGCTCAATTTTCTCTGCCATCTTGTTAAAGCCATATCGACAGTTTTATACCAGGAAGTGATATTGGATAGAAATTACCATTGTTCGTTGAACTACGGTATCCATTAAGAGTATCGGATCATGAATGTTTGACGACGTTTCAAATGGACTTGCATTATACAAAATCTTTTTTTCGGGGTGAGGGTGGGATGGGCTGAGGAAAATACAAAGGAAGCTACGCATATGAGCTACGTACTTGGTTTATTGGCTTTTTGATTACGATATTTTCAACTCCCTTTTGTAAACAAAGATATTGCTTCATCTGTTACATCTACAATAATTGCAGTTGCATATATTCGAGTAGCAACCAATTTCAAATAGCTGTTCCAGGCCAAAGTCTTATTGATAAAAAAACAAAACTGCCACTTTACCTTCTTCACCATAATATTGACAGCGGATACAACGCTATTACAAATTTAGCGTGAATTCCAAAAATGTTCGTTTTCAAAAAAACCATTGTGGATGGTCAATGAGATAGATAAATGACTTCATTTTCCTCTCTTATGACATCGACACGGTACGTGGGTCAACATATATATTTTATCAAGTTAATTTGTTTTTAGTGATGAAATTGGTTATTCTTCAGGTTTTTGAATATAATTGCAGTTACCGTTTTGTATGATGAAATGAGTTCTAAATATGGAAAATCCAATCAATCATGATGCGTTATTTTGCGTTTAAGGTTGGCCACTATTCATCATCATTTGTTGTTGTATCTCGCCTTCCTTATTTGCATTTTGAATGCTGTGATTTTATGTTATTACTTCATTTTCCCACCACATCCCGTCGAACTGGGATTGGTTGTTTTCTAACAACCAAATTGATTGACCAATGAAATTAGAAGTACACTATGGGACAGTCTTGGAACAAAAATCGCACGTAGAAATTTCATTCGCGTTCCAATTTCGTTCACATGTTTGTGTCAAGTAATTTGTGTTCTATCAATCTTTACCGCTATGTCTTCGGGGCGTTCAACAGAAGCAGATGGTTGTCCTCAGGTTTCGAACATTGAAGAACTGATGGTGAATCAATTTCGTGCGTACGTTTCACCTATCCTGTCAATCGTTGGAATCATTACAAATATTATCACAATGATTGTGTTTATCATCCTTCAGCATCAAAGTCCATGTCGTTTCAATTTGTACACCATTTGGCTATCATTTTGTTATAACATTCAGTTGGTGTCAAATTGCTTCCTGGATGATTTTCTCGGTCGTGGTCTCCGATGGGCAACCAATTGCCACTTTTGGATCCAAGTTGATGTAATGTCATCTTTCAGTTGCAAAGTTATCACCTTCTTATCTGAGTTCTCAGCTCTCACTAAAGCCTTTATACTGATGTACTTTAGTGCCGATCGTGTCTTTTCCGTCTATTATCCAACTCGGGTAACGGTGGGTGGTGGACTATGGTACGCTCATGGTGGTATATTTGGTTCGTACGTGCTGGGTCTGTTATTGAACACACCGCAATTGATCTATGTCGATCGGTTTCAAGATTCGGATAACCAATACAGCTGCGGTTATGTGGACCCTGTGAACCCCGGTGTGAAATATGTTTTATACTTGTATATCGTTGGGGCCACTTTAATTCCCTCAGTTTTCATCTTTGTCACAAACCTATTGATTTTGTGTAAAATGTGGTTTGTGATGAAACGCAACTCGGTAAGAGGACAACTGGATCGCCACTCTTCAAACGAATTAAGCAAAATTATTGCTCATCTGGCCATCAGTGTATTGTTTGAGCTGCTCTCACTTCCTATCGTTGTTGGCATAATTTTGCGCCAGCAAGTCTACATCTTGGAATATGATAAAACTCGTCCAGTCTATGCAAAAAGGATTATTCAACTGACAAAGCTTTTCAGTTCCATGGATTGCATAAACTATGCGTTTGACTTCTTCATATTTCTCCTATTTATGCCCACGTTTCGTCAAGTGTTGTGGAATCTCTGCAAGTGTTCCAAAGATCTCTTCAATTGGAAATCAGCCGATTGGAGCAATGCATCCCCATCGATGGGACAAACCATGTCAAACAATTCTAATACTCCTACTTTGTGTAAAATTAAAGAACTTTCAGAACACAGCTGTGCGGCAACTCTCAATGAATCTTCGGTGCAAACGTCGACAGTTATAATAACACGTCTGTGAATAAATGGCTCGCTTTCTGTGAAAGATTGTGTATAACAAGATTCTGTGTATTGATTCTTCATTGATAGCTGTGTATGTTGCCATCATAGCGGAGATTGTGTACAGATCTTTGTGAGTTTTCGTGACCCACATTGCATTATTTTCGGTCTTATTTTTTTCGCCAAAGCATATTCATTTCCGTTGTTCCATCAAACAAGCATGAATAAATTATCGTTTTACTAATGTACGTTGTTTGTAGAATTAATGATATATGAAACATTGGGATACTAAAATGTGAGCAATGAAGTAATGTGAACAAACTAGTTCGGGCTACACTGAGAAAAGAGCGTGGTTAAGTATGCTACCCCGCAAATTAGGTATATGATACTTGGAACTCAAGAGCCGAACGCTTGATGAAGAGTTTGTGCAAGGCGGACATCGATTTTAAGTTGCTTCATTTGATGAACCTACATTTACTGACAGGATTGATTTCTGCAACGATTTTCTTGCATATTGAGAACTAACTAAATTTCAGAACTGTAGAAGCAACAAGTCATGCTTACAACCTCAAATAATCATTACGAATCCACCGTTAGTGCTAAGTTAAAACTAACAAAAATTCAATTTATAATCAAAACAAAATCAAGGAAGTTTGCACCTATGGTAAATATATCCTTTAATAGTTTCCACCTGTGCCGTTCATGAAATTTTTCTAAACATATGCTTAGTAAAAGATTTTGAACTAAAAATGTAAAAGAGCACAAATTTATGATGTTCAGGAAGTGTTCCTTGTCACTTGAAAAGTCATGTTTTCTTGACAAGTCTGAACTACGGGATCAGCTGGTGAACAAAATAAAGCTTTTGAAAAGTACGTATGTATTCTTGAGGTGGTGAATTATTACATAATAAGTAAGCTATCCGTTTCTTGGCCAACATTTATCTTTCTATCCGAAGTTTTGTGACTCAAACGACTTCAGAGTAGAGCCTCTTTCAGATGGTAAAACTGCTTATTTAGAGTTAATTAATACTACCATTTCTCGTGCGGTGACATTTAAAATGTGAGAGAATTCATGCTAAGGTATCTCATGTTCTAGTTTACTCTAAAGCTAGCGCCTACAATTTCCTATCATCGACACTGTGGAGAACCGATCGAATGCAGTTCACTTAAGAATTCTGGTAATGACTCTTTGTGTTACCGATAAAATTTGATCTTTACAATTATAACGCCACAAACTGGCATTCTTCACGAGATTGCAGAACACCTTGTTATTTGAGTTTTGACAAAACCTGCATATTTCCAAAGCCTTCTAATATTCAAAGAGAGCAAATCAAACCATTTAATCAAATAATGTTTAGTGTACATGGAATAGCCCAGTGATACTCCAAATGATCTGAATATTTATATTTTCTCAAGCACTGAGTGAGTGCAACATTAAGCCAACTGAAAGCGAAAGATAAAACTCGGGGAGCCTACAGATGAAGAAAAACAGACTTAGGTTATTCTGTTCGTCCTCTAGTCATAATAGCAATCATTCAGACAAATGTTTGATTTTCGGAAATACAATAACCGTACAAGAAAATGCATAGAATTAGGTATGAAAAATTGTTTGGCTAAATTACGCTCGAATAGCTGTAAGAGAAGCGAAAATATTGCTTGCAGAATCCAATGCTGTGTGAATCGAAAGTAAAAATGCTTCTGCTTCATTGATAACAGAATCTTTAAGGTACACAGATGTGATTTCCGGAATAGCCATCATGAGCGGTTCCCAGTGCTATATATACAAAATAACTGTTGGGAAGTCTATCAGGGTTGTTGTTAATAATTCTTCTAATGTTGAGGAGTTATTTATGATGTTCGATTTGGTTCTGATCCTATCAAACTAAGTACCGAAATTATAGAGTTATTAGATTCATTTGATCTGAACTAGGTTGAGTGCACATCACTTTGTTACTTCATCCGTGGTCGCGAAAAGGCTAAGCCGGGTATAACCTGATACTGAGTAAATATAGCGCGGGAGAAGAGTTTGAATTGGGATTTGCCTTAAACTGATGGTAAAACAAAGTTTATTTCGATAGCGACGAATGATGTGGAACAATTATTGAATAATAACTGCTTTCCGTGTCTCCAGCAGGTGGTGCCAGATGGCGCAGTTAAAGAGACGTTTTGCCAGATTTATCTTTTATTTACTGAGCACGCAATCACTGAAGAGAAAATGCACTCTAGTTCCGGTTTTGTTCATCTTGTTAGCTGTGGACTGCACCTGGGTTACACTACAGTACTGGTCGATTATGATGCACTAAAATATTTTCTCTATGATCAAATAGAGTTTCATTGTATTTATCGCCTATATTAATGCTTTGGGTATGAACAATAATTTATCTCTTGTCCACTTCGATCTACGTAGTTTCTAAGCTGCATGATTGTCAATTAAACGTGCCTGACCTTGGGTGCCAAGACTAAATGATCTCAACATTAAAACTGCAAATTTGTATCAAGTTTGACAACGCAATATTTTCTAATAGGAACGACTCAAGAATTATCCCTAATTATTTCCATAAACCCTTGCCATTTCGGTTGTTTGTTGTGAGGCATTATTTTATCTTTTATATAACTCATTACAGCAACTCTATTGCATAACCAGAGCAAATTCTTTTACAACCCGAAGAAATTGCATTAAATAAGGTTCCAAAATAATAATAATCTATGTTTGATATTCAACCTACTGAATTCGAGAAATACCACTTCAATCAATGTCAACCCTGAAATCAGGGGTACTTTTGTGCACAGCTTTGAATGTTTGTATTGCTGTCACTATACTGAAGCAAGCAGCGCTCAAAACCGAAATTCCCCTTTATCTCAGTGAAGAAGACAAAAACAGTATTGCACGAGCTCACAAGCTGGGGTTTTAAATATAACATCTTGCCCACTGCTTTGACGTTAATAAAAGCACAATTTACAGGATAATCCATGGAAAAACAACAACCAGAACAGCTTGTGGAGGCCGTAAACCCAGTACATCCAAATAAGAGGACGACCTAATTCGTATTACTTTGAAAAAACATTGCTGAAAATCGTTATTCTCTATCCAACGGGAAGATGCGTTAGTTTTCAGCATTGAACGCGCAGCAAAGTCAGGCACGTATTGGTTTTGCCCGGTAATTCAAATCTCGACGTGCGTCATTTTGTCGAATGGGTTATTAACCCGACTAGTGCATGGTGTGTGACGAGCCTTGATCTGGACATGAAAACCACAAACTTTATCAAGTATGACAACGCAATATTTTCTAATAGGAATGACTCAAGAATTATCCCAAATTATTTCCATAAACCCTTGCCATCTCTTATTTGTAATGAGGCATTATTTTATCTAATATATAATCCATTATAGCAAATCTAATAGATAACCAAATGAAGTTCTTTCACAAACCATAGAAATTGCATTAAATGAGGTTTCATAATAATAACCCATGTTTGATATCTAACTCAGAAACGGTGCGTGAGTCTAAGGTCCAGTTCATGCACTTTGACCTAATAGCCCGGATCTCAATGTGATTGAAATTCTGTTTTCTGTTTTGAAGAGAGAGGTCAATGTGCTACCTATACATTGAATGTCGGAGGCAAAAGTGCGATACGTAATGGAGCACATAATAGAAAATGATTTTATAACGAAGTTGGTGGATTCGATGCAGAAGAGACTCAAAAAATTCCTAAAGAACAAAGGCAAACCAATCGAATATTAGTGTAAACAAACTTTACACCTTAATTCTTATCAATGTGAATCTGTTGTAAATAAAAAATGTTTCATTGTCTTGAAGTACCTCTTAAATCATCATGGTCTAGGTCAACCACTACTGACGAAATGGGAGTGTCTGCTACATTTTGAACAATTCCATATGCTGAGTATAAACAAATCAGGAAAATTACGTCTATAAAGACTTACCAAGGCTTATTTACTACTATTTGGAAAAAATTTACTTCAGTATAAATGCTGTTGCTTATACCAACCGACGTGTTTCACAGGGACCCGTTGCTTCAGTTGCGATTAGACTTGTATAGTAATACATCTAAAAATGCAAAACGCTTGTTCTCTCACTCGTTAGGTGATTTATTTGCTTCGTTGTATGCATTAGATTTCTCTAACAGTGCATTACTAAAACCCCATCAGACACTGACCAGTACTAAAAATTGAACGTGTGTATGGTATATTGTAAGACTGTTGTTTGAATGTACCGAATGAATATGGATAAAGCAACCAGGTAACGATTTCAATGATGGATAAATGCTATCAATGTTACGGGTTTTACCTGATCGACTTAGGCATTTATAAAATCGACTTTCTTTTTTTTGTTTTAAGCTTGGTATCAAGATCAAAAATGGAAAACAGTTTGGATTGAAGCAAACCCGACGCTTTCAAAAAATATAATGTGCAAGTATACTGTTATGTAAAAGACGAAGTTAGTGAGTATAGTTTGGGTAGCCATATTTACTGATTACTTCTATTTTCTATAGTACATCCATCCTTTTACAGAGTTGTACTATGTGAAGGACAGAACTTAGAATAGTCACATTGAATGAACTGCTCCAATCAATTTTGTCAGTGGAAATCCATGAGGTTTTCAAATCACAAATAATCGTTACCTGAATACTAGAACTATCGTTTTTTACTTTTCAGGGTTCTGATTTCCATCAGTAACCTTTTTGCAGTTTATATATATTCAATGTTTTTGCAGTAGGTTCGTCATGCCTGGCTTTCTGTTTCTTGATCGTTTCGTGTAATAATCGATACAAATGAGGAAGAGGAAACTTCTATTACTCTTGGTAAATGTACCTACCAGTCTAGATTTTATTTTGTTTCTCAACATTGGGCTATCGACATTTACACATGTTTTCTTTTGGTTTAATTTTATTCGTTGAAGGGCAAAAAGGAGAATTAAAACAACGATTATCAACACCTGCATGTACAAATTCAATAGGTTAAGGAATAAGGAATCTAGAGAAAGGGTCGATGCAGAAATGAAATTATGCACCAATTTCGCTAGCATTGAACATCGATTCAACAGAGTGAGGATTTTGGCTTTTGCTGCTTGAGCAATGACAACTTTTATACCTCTAGAATTGTTACATTTCATGATATTCCTGCGTAAACTTTGTTTGCTATAAACCTTTTAACTTCACCTACGTGACATATCTCTATCGACAGCGTAGTAACTAATGCAACTTAAATTGTCTACATTT
>UZAN01039591.1:41129-53373 GCA_900618425.1 Echinostoma caproni
TCTACATTTAACTAAAATGCCAACTTTTAGGAGTCTATTTTATTTGTCGCATACTGGGGAGTTCTGTATTTTTTGAATATACATTTTATTTGAACGTTCAAAGACTTCTGTTACTAAAAACATATCACAATGAACAATAAACTTCATTTTTACTAGTTGTGTAGCGTAAAAGATGAATGCATTTATTCGAAACACCGGATAAATTTTGCGCCGAAGTGTAACGAATGCTACGGAAAACTGGTTCTGAACCGCTCTAGTAAAGAACTGTGGTGGCAAACTCACTGCACTGTGAACATTAAGGTAAAAAGTCAAATAGTACGTAACTAAATTCATTAAATTCATCCTTGTTTCAAAACGGCTGGACAGTTTGTTGAAGCATTTTACATGTCATAAACCTCGAATACTTTTATGGTGATTTATACCTGAATCACATATTTTAAAACAACACAGACCTTGAGACAGTGTACATACCTAGTTTGAGATAAATGAAACTTTATCTGTTCTTTCCACCGTCAACCTTCTATTGATAAAAGTTTCTATCACAACTGATTAAGTGTAATTGAGGGAATGACAGTCCGGTTGGGCAATGATAAAAATGATATTGGACGCACAATAGGCAAATCTTGTGTCGTTATTTCTCCAAAAACAACTTTTCTTCTGGATTGGTTTGGCTATCCCGTCATTTGGACACCCTGCTTCTAGATTTGAGCTGGTGAAGAAAAACAAGCCATTTTACACAGTATTTATGTAGATTGACTGTCATTCAGACTTCATATTCACACTCAATCTCCAGTTCATCCAGTCAACTGTACGCTCGGTAAGCAATAAACTCGAGTTTTGCTTTCGTTGAAGCTTATCGGTGGTGCATGCCCACGGGTTTTGAATTCCGGACCCATTGCATGGAAGGCTTATGTTTCACCGTACTACCGACTAGGGCATACCGGGGTTGACCGGTATTCATGTTTGTTCAGGTATCATTTCCAGTGATAGTCAGTCAGTTACTTGCGACAGACCAAAACAAAACGGAGACAGTTGTCTATCGGATAACTTCATTCGAAAGCCTCTCACTTTCTTTAAGAAGAAGTATGCTCTCTTGTTATCTCGCCTTTCACCAGTAATATCATGTTAAAACCCTAAAAAACGCGAAAACTCATTTTTAAAATAATATTTCCTGAATGAAGATTGAAGAATCACAGCAATAGTATAGACTTTGTCGAACAGGCTTGTACAATTTCGTTGATAATCAGAGATACAGTTGTCTACGGTTTAAACCAAAATGTGGTGGATAAAGTTTTCAGTAATGTCCGAAGCTAGATATCATTTTCATGATATCGATTGATCCTCATATTTCAAATCCGTATGAATCAAAATATTATACATGGATTGCAGAGATTTATGAGTGAAAGTCTATTCCTTTTTCAAGAATGACTACGGGAGAATGGAATATTCTGAAAAGAGGAAACGATTTCATGGGTGGTGACATAGAAAGTTTTGAAACTATGGCTATATTGGGTTCATGAGATGAGCTTAAATTTCTGTGAACAATAATTGCTGAAAAATGTTCGGTCACCGATGCCGTATAAGTAGGGTTGTTAAAAGAAGTGCTGGAAGAAAGAATTTTCCTACGAACGGAAAATCAACTTAGACAGTGCAGGAAAACAAAGCAAAACTCTAATCACATCAGTGCAACCGTTGGCTGTCATTAGCTATGTGAATCCACTGATTGTAACAGGGATCAAATACGAGACATCACAGACTAATTTGCAGCTTGATACGCGTCTGACAGCCGGATTGTTTATCTGACTGTTCCTCACTGTCCGTAATCAAAAATTGTACATTACAGCACAAAACGGTGGCCGACGCAGAACTCATAGATGATACATGGGAATGTGCAACAACACCAAAGCCAAGAAAATACTTCGTTAGTCACTTAGAGTTTTAGGAAAGTCACATACGGCTTTCATATTGTTATATTTTGGATCGACGTGATTGAAATGCAGATAAGTCACGATGCAATGGATGTGTGAAATTCAACTATGTCAAAAGTTTGTCGACTGTTCACTGACATCTATGTAATGAACGAATTGCAGTTCTCTGAGGGTGTAAACGAGGGTTAGTGAGACAGGATTTGGGGCAACTGATCTATGTATTAACGTCTGGAAGTGCTTATTGAACACAAAGGAAGATAACAGGAAGCAATGGAGTAAAGTGAGTAGCACAAGCTGTTGAAAAATGAAATAACCTTTAGACTACTAATTGAACAGGAAAGTCTGAGTTTTTTTAATTTTAAAGTCCGTAAACAAATGTTGTTTAGATCTTAAGAGATTCAATACAAGTGAGTGTGTTAAGGCGGTGGTGAAAATGGGATAATTGCCTATGCGTATCTTAAAGGGTTTGAGAAAAAAAGTTGCAGTCTTGCAATTTGCGATTTGTTTAACAATTTATCAGCAAACAGGAGACATTTAGCACGTTTACTGATGAATCGATGGATCATGTCTACCAGATGGAGTTAATATTATGCATGATATGTGTATATTTATAGTCCAAGTTGATTTCCCTAATGAATTTAGGGTGTTACACGAAAAATACGCATTGACATATTTCATATCTATTATTGCTTATTTACTGTGCTGAGCATTTTGTTTGCAGAAGTTTCATGACTAACCGAGGAGTTCTCATCCTTGCTTGGGAAGTCATCTGGAATATTACCGTTATGGAATTTTTATTTTCGTGTCATCACTGAGTTGATTGTATAAATACGCTCACATTTGGTCTAATTAAGTTAATGAAAAATAGCGCACGAGACATTCAGTTTTGTGAACAGCATTCGGGAATGGAGCCTGATTGGTCGAATAATGCTCTCACTGGAAGTTTGTTCACCTTTCACCAGTGTTCAAATCAGCGAAACCATTGAATACCTTTGTACAAAGTCACAATGTAAAAATAGACCTTCCTTTGAAGGGCCTGAAACTACTGTCTTATTTTTACACACATCACGTCCAAGTTAGGTCCAAAGATCAGATTCATCGGCAAAACAATGTTTTGACCATGAAATTACCGCTAGAACCGCTGTTCGTTGATGTGTTTCGTGGTCAAACTCGTAAAAACCTATTCAGATCGTCCATTTCCGATTGTGTTATACACATGAATTATGGATGATATTCTTTGCGCGATCACCAAGAAATCAGCAACAAACAAGCTACTCTGCAAGTTCATAACTGCTCACGAGAGCTAATATTAACAAAGTGGCGTTTCTAGAAGACTGTTAGAGTCGTAGATAAAATGGCTTAGTGAAGTGATCAGTGCACAGAAAGGTGACTTTGAAGGGTAAATTAATCCATTTTGTATCGCTCAAAGTGAAGAGAAATTTGATGGGCCGCATAGCAAACAGAGCAAGGAAGCTTCTTAGTGAGACCACAATTTTGGAGCAGATGCTGTTATCACGAACTACTTTTAAACACAATGACTGTCCGGAACGAATGGTTAGTGGGATGAATCAGTGCAGTGGAGATACCGTGAAGAAATCTGAGGTTAGGAAGGAGCAGAGTTAAATTGCCTTGTAGTTCAACGGCGATACATCAACACAGGCATTAATTAGGAAACCATCCGCTGCTGCTAGTAAAACCCTTTACGCAAAAAAGTTCAATGTTCCGTTCACTTCAAAGCCAATTGTGTTTATGAGTGAAGGAAGCAATGCTGGGTTGTCACGTCTCATTCTGTTTGCTCATTTTTATGTTCCTGTGGAACAGTTTAAATAGGCCGTAAGGTTTGGTTTTTACTCGAACAAATTTGTAAGCATCACTCAGAAGCGATTATTTCCCTCACTATTGCAGTGGTTTTACACCTGGTTGAAACAAATCACTCTGCAAAAATGACCGAGGCATTCTGCCGCCTGTATAAGGTTATTGGTTGATTATGAAGTCAGTTTCATTGTTAGAAGCTTACCACAACGAAAGCGGTAGAAATTCTTCCCCCCAATGCCCTGCTCTGCTTGACTAAAGATAAATTGTACAGGCGCTTAAGCTCCCCTGGTACACCTCGCGCCTACCCCTATTTCTCTTCTTGACGATGGTATGGCCTATGTGATCATGTATATTTCATAAATTTGGTCCGAAAACAAAATTAGACTCAAATAACCTATAAAGTCACCTTTCCCTTTCCCCAAGAACTTTTTATATTTTAGTACTGATATACGTATATGTAGTGATATTTATTGTAATGTATCGGTCNCTATTAACTGTCCTATATGAAACGTGCTCTGTGGGATTGTTTAGACAACACTGAGGTTTCTTTAACCTTCCATTACTGCATCACCAATCGTCAGCACATTCGAGAGTTCATGCTTCTATGAGGCATGTAATTAACACAAGCGACGAAATGAATGAATACTATAATGATTACTATTAGCACTATTGCCATATTCATTCTTATGACAGCTTCAAAACGTTAAGCATTTGGAGGATGAGACCAATTTGTCGTGTGATTTATATGGATACCTGCATGCTTTCTGTAGGAATGTTCAAACTGAATTGATATAGNGAGGAATAATAATCTTTCAGAGAGCAGTCGGCTTTACTTAAGTGAATTTTATTAAAAATTCAGGTTCTTTTAGCGGAGGCAGATCTAACATAAGTGACGCAACTTCTGGTTCCTGAAGTCAAGTCTCGGAAGTTACTGTTACTGATACTGAACCGCAATAATTATCAGTACCGGAATAAAATCGATGTTGCACAGGGCCAGATATGAAAGCAGGGGTTGCAAACGTCAGAGTGTAGGGCAATGATAAAATTGGATCACCCGGTAGTCAGTCGGGGCAGTTTTTTTTATTATCGTCCAACAACTAACGAACAGGGAATATGGCCAAAATGCCATTAGGTGTTTTGCAAAACAATGACATCCAAACAATGTGGTTGTTATGATCACGATGACTAACTAATTCACAACGCAAATAGTTGTTTTGATATCAAAATCAGGGATGTTTGATGTAGGCAACTGCATACAATTATTATAAGATAAAACATTGGAATTTGGAAGCTCAGGTGCCTATATTTGTTCATTTGATGAGATGATCAAACGCAGTATTTTTATTTATATGGAATGAAACAATTCTCCGTTATCAGTCTCCGGTAACAAAACCTGGTTGCCTGTAAATTCCGATCCTCGAGCAACTACTTATCGTCTGGATTACAAGTTGTGATGGAAATTGCACTATTCATGACGTAATAATTGCGGCAGTCAACATTCTTGCATTGCTCCAATGTTTCACCCCAACAACACTTCAGTTTCAAAACTGGTGAAGTGACCATGATTAAAGACAGCGTTATGCACGTATGAATTGCAGTTATACTTGATAACTGGATTTATAAAAATGTATTTTTCAACTATCAAAGTTGTTTTGTGATGAATTACGGTATACCGTATTGAGCGGAAATAAAGCGTTCTTCTTCTTCTTTATTTTCAATTGTAAGAGAAGATAGAAATTTCAATTTTTCGGTCTTTAAAATAATAATATCTACAAAAGAAAGCCAGAGACAATTAATAATAGCAATTGAAAAAGGTAAAACTCGTTTCATGGAGCTAACTGCAAACAGTTACGCGCAAAAGGATACTGAAATAGTCGCTACTGTTTGGAAGAGAATGCCTATTGATTACAATCTCGTTTTCCCAGACGGTGCACTATTGTAATATCAGACGATGTCTGACAATTGCCGAAACGTCAGATTTGTGTTGACAACAATGGTCTCCAGGTGATTATCATTCCAGTGTATAGCAACCTATAGTAAAATTCAGTTAGGAACGCGCTCAGAGATCCGATTACGTTACCGCTGTTATAGATATTACGCAATAAAATAGAATCCACAGGGCATTCGAGAAACCCAAAAACCTCTTCCTATTTTACGGAGAGGTCAGAATTCTCCAGCAGTAACACACGTGAAGTGAATTGGTTACAATGTTAAAAATGTGCCCCATTCGTGTACTTCAGAGCGATTGATGCACAAATCGAACGGATATGGTGCCTTTGGGTTTCAGGAATCATCGAAACATTTGTCCGTTCTATTGTATGTTTACTTCTTGCTGAAGAAATGATGATTAGTATGTTTGGGGTTAAATTATTTTCCGTGCTGAACTTAACCGACATGATTCGCAAAATTCAGTTCTACTTTATGGGTTCTCAATGTACGCACGACACAACATGCTGCGGTTGTTAGTTAGTGTAACTTATTTGAAATAATATACAGTAAACCGATAACATGATTTCCCATTTTGATAAACTCTGTGGTAATTAAGTTATAAAAATGCAGAACGCCATTCAGGATAGTACGTAAAACGAAGTATTTAAATCAAACGCTTATCGTTTAGGCGATAAAATGTGACATTTAGACCAGGAATGAATGAGCAACAATATTTAATAGACGAGTTGTATGTTTTATATATTGTTACTGTTGGCATAGATACAGAAAATCATATATTTAATTCTAAATAGTCCATATAAATTCACAGGAACTACGCTCTCAGCTCGCTGATTGCTCACTTCAGTCACGCACGGGCTAATAAAACGTATTCACCATTGATGAACCTCGGTAAGTACGGAAAAAATGTGAGCTCCATTTGATGGCTACGATGTATCACTGCTAAATAGATTCTCATTATTCATTTGGGAAAAAAGCCGAAGCTGCTGCAGGTGAAATCAGCAGTTGTAGGCTCTCAGTGCCTGTGATATGCACGTGTAATTTATAACGTGAACACGCAAGCCTTTGAGATAAAATGCGTTTGATGATCGGCTAACTCATTTCATCCAATGGAGTAATGATAGGTTGAGTGCTGTTTGCTCATGCCGTGATGGACTATGATGGATTCCGTTTGTGCCTCCAAAACCGTCAGCATGTATTGAAACCAACACTGTGCACACAACTGTCAGAAGATATTAATCAAGCATGTCAATCATCCGTAGAATGACGAAAACATTTTTTGTGAGACGGGACAAACGGGCGTGCAATTCATAGTCAGTTATCGAGATTACTCATAAACGGATCGTCTTTGGAGTTAAATTTGTTCAAAGTACTGAGAAGCCTGTGCATGACTGACTGCAATTGACGCGGTTAAAGATGCGGACAAAAAAGGATAGCCTCAAAAATTCTAGGAGTCCCGGTGATTTTGACGGTCCATAGCGCACCGATAATCACGTTCGTGCTAGATGTGAAAAGAAGCAAAACATGTTCATTTTTAACTGAGCATAACAATGAAGTGCGTCATTTAATCCGAGAGTAGTGGTAGCTGGGATTGTTACGGAGAACAGTATACTGCGGTGAAAGTACCTTTACAAAATTATGCTCAAAATAAAAAGCAACTTTGAAGATGTTTAAGACTACCGTACGTCGTATTTACTTTCCAGGAGCTTTCACATCTAACGAATGGTTTATTTGTTTAATAAAAATAATTCAGAGTAAGAACCTTAAACCGACAGCTATTATGAAAGCTTATGACGTATTTAAGAACATCATCAACTATACATTCAAGTCATTTTAATCGATATTTCGTTGTCAAATTTACTCGGTTGTGTTATGATGTTCCAAGTCAGCAATACGGCTTACGCTTCTGCGGTGGCTAGAGTAGCAAATTAGCGACCTGGGAACCTCAAAGTTGGAGTTTTCATGCGTATATCTAACTATGTGTCTGAAAATCGCTCGCCACGGACATGTAATGAATTGTCTTGCACGCTCTCAAATTATAGAGTCGACAGTTCCTTCCTGTCAGAAGAATGATTGTAAGAGAATCACTGGATGAAACAAAACCATTGACTTTATCAAAACGGATCAAATGCCAACTGTGATCTAAATGAAATAGTATTTTCTGCGAGCGATCGAGACAACAAAACAATGGTCTCATTGGAGAGAGTTTTATGCAGACCTGTCATCAAACGTTTCATCCGTATCCAGTAAACAACATGACCACCATATGATAGTCGGATAACTTTGTAAAACACGATTTCTCTAATGTCGGGTACTACTTTTATGTGCAAGCGTTTTAGTCATACGAATTCAGTGTATTGCTCATCATTGAAAATACTTGAAAGCAACGCACAGATCCAGGATTCTGTTACTGGTAGTCTCCTGCGCATTTTCACCAAATATATTGCCCACAAAACTGGCATTTAATAGAACGTGACAATTGTTTTTTCCCTCAATTACTTTCCTAACGAATATTTTCAATACACAATGGTCTAAACAGTGGATGCAAAAATGGTACACTTCATCACTGGCCGAAATCAACAAAGAGATATTTTGTTCAACTTTTCAATACAAGGGTATTAGGACGACGAACCAGAGGTATCAACTTTACAGTTAGCCTGTCTGAGCCTTATCAGTTGGGGATTTTTGGTTACACAACGGTGCGGAAAGTGGAAATAAAAGAGACTCACGCCACGCAAGTGTACACTACACTTCCACTACAAGATCCTTAATAGAAGTTTGAATATTCGTTCTTTTTCAACAACCAAGTTTAATGAAGCCTCGTCTCTGCTGGATACTAATGCGTCAAAACCCACCACCGCAGTTAAAGTGAAAAGCAACAATCACAGTAGCAACTTGGTAGCATAGACGTATTTGTTAAGTAGTCTTTTGAATCGGATCAGGAAATCTACGAGATGAAAAACGATTGTTGGTTGAGTTCTACTTTCTAGCATGAAGTATGTTTGACACAGTCTCGTTATACCATTGGCTGAAGTTAATTATTGGTTAAATCGTATGTCTGTTAGAGATAATAAGTGAGCTACAGGAGTCTTTGAAATGTCTAATTGTTTCGTAAACACTTCTTCAAACGGGATAAAATTAAACAGGACTCCACGAGACTCATTTGAAATAAATTATATTTTCTAATGGTTACCAGCAGGTACTGAATTGTTGATGGAAAATTCCAAGTTTTCCAATCCATTTCCGACGGGTGGCATATGGGTTACGAATAGTAAAATCTGCTTGGTTTATCCACTGCCTTTGACATCCTTAAAAACGTTTAGGGGTCCGTTGGGAATGGGATGCCTAGAGCTATGGTTAAAATTGCCTGCCAATCTTCATAAAGATACGAAATTTTCCGATTCATTTCCCATTCCACATTGCGAAAGACTAAGAGGAAGTTTATTGCACAAACATTTATCATTGGTGTGACCTTTCGTTGCGTAAGTGCGCCTGACCTAACCGGTGTGTTTACCCCGGGGTTTCACGGCACGAACATTTAGTATACGCAGGGCTTTGGCACACTCACGCGGGTTTCAAGGAATAACATCGCTGACTTCTTGGCAGTTTGAGACGCGTTGGAAGTAACATAAGTTTGAAGGTTTCGAGAAACTACGAAATGCTGGATGAAATGCTCAGCGTCTTACAACCAAGTTGTATAAACACTTGAGTGCATATTAGCACCTAAAGTATAGAGTTGATGGTATTATTCATGAAGTCAACGGTCAGACAACAAACTTTGACATGATCGGTGGTATTTAACCATAAACTAGTAAATGTCTGATGCACTAACTGGGTACAACGGGATTCCGCGCAGCAGAATGGTGCAATGTAATATTTGAACAAGTTAACGGAAAACGGGATGAAGCAACTGTTTGATAACAGTGATTTACATAGCTGATTTAGTCGTGAATGAAATAAACAAAGCGTGAACTGAAAAGCCATGAAGCACTGGGTATCTATTCTGTCTGATTGGGTTTCATCAGCTGTGGGACTTCATCCAACTGGATATCGAACCGGGAACCTCACAGGTAGAACAAAGCACAATACCCGATCGACCTCCGAGCAGCCAATAAGATGGGTTTTGCATTTTGTTCATACACGATACAGCACCTTTTATCTTTGCTCTAACATGCAACTCTTATGTAACTCATAAAGCTTTCATATAAAACATAGTCCAGTTGGAATCTTTTCAGCCGAGTCATAAACCTGGAGGCTAGTACAAAAACGAGTTAGGTGAAATGCTCACAACTAACTGGCCTGTGCGGAACAAATATTGTTTCTCAGACGAGACAAAGCACTTTGTGCAACACCGTTGATCAGTTTGCACTAGACCTGGGCAATTGGAAATCAATCTTCAGCCACTCGAGTAAAATTACAAGAGACCACAGGAAGAAGGCATTGCCAGAAAAAGTGCCTTGGCATTGAGTGATCATCAATGAAACACAGATAAACAGAATATTGTTATCACTTGGGCTGTATAACAAAACTAAAAGATCCATACGCACAAGAAGGAACTGAATGGACAACTTGAATCTTCATGTCACCTTAACCAACCTCGATGACAACAGCTCTGGCTGCTGAATGTCATGAGTAAGTATTTGCCGTTGGGCATTTTATGACAGTTCACGCGCTCTCAAGCTTGAGTTATTTGCATCAAAATTAATGAAAATGTCACCACTTTTTGTCGTCGCGAGATATCTAACTTACATTTGTCTCAAGAGTATATACTTCATGCAAACAACAGCCTCAAAAAGAACCTACGGGAGGGCACGTGCCGAATTGTTGTGGGGATTCATTGGCCCTCAAAAATCAAAATAAATGAAATGACGTCGAATAATATTTGTCAATCGGCGATGAACAACATTAGTCAAAGAGTGACGTTTGGAGAAAGTTTTACTCACCTTTCAGATAGTGACCTTATTTTGATTGTACAAGGAATATACAACCACTACTTTTTTCAGTAGTATAAGATTGAATGTTGGGTAAATGTTCCAATGATTCAATTTACTGCGTCACATGTATCACCTTTGAAGCTGCTAGAAAAGTGCAAACTGATATTCTCACAACACCAGAAAGCTCAAAATGGATTTATCATACAGCAATGTGTTTTCTTTGAAGATGCATATCCGTGAATAAGAACGAAATAAATTATGGACAGCTAATGCAAACAGACTTGGTCAAAGTATTGTTATAATTACTGATGAGTTAGTGTTCAAATTTTATGACATTATTTACTCGTTGAAGTAGAGAATAATTGAAAACATTGTTCGTCTCAATTTTGTCGGAAGAACGATATGGATGTTGATGTTTGAATAAGTCCACTCCTAATGCGGTCATCGCAAACGTCCATCAACGTAATTTAGCCTCCCCCGAAGAAAAAATAAAACAAGATTTCTGCAGAACTTCCGAGTCAACACTAATGTCAACAGTGATTGTCTGCATCAAAAATTGTTTATTTGTCTGCCACCAACCACCCAAATTGTCTATCGTGAATAATAAAGAAGGCGCCAATACCACGTATAAATAAAGCAACACTACTCGTTGGAAAAGTACAACGTAATAATAGCTAAGGATTTGAAAAACAAAATGGATGCAACAACATTATTAGAGGAACTTACCATAGTAACTGTCATTCAATCATCAAAACATCTGGTTGCATACTATACGGAGACATTCAAAATTATACAACAGCTTTGCAGGTGTATGTGAAATGGTACTGATTTAAGCAACATTATATTGTTGAATGACGAAAACGGAAAATCGGTTTGCTTAAAACCTTCGAAATACTGTTGTACATATTTCTGAAAGAACGCATAATCTTTGTTTTATGCACTGCTTTACTATCCCATTACATGACATAAATCAACTCATCTGACGTTTGAACACAATTCCTCAAAGTAAAGGAAATACATGGGATGATTATATTATCTTTCATCCTATCTCCTCGATATCCAAATGGGTCATGAAACTTCCCAGGTAT
This sequence comes from Echinostoma caproni, assembly GCA_900618425.1. Classification (NCBI taxonomy): domain Eukaryota; kingdom Metazoa; phylum Platyhelminthes; class Trematoda; order Plagiorchiida; family Echinostomatidae; genus Echinostoma; species Echinostoma caproni. The sequence continues at coordinate 52,842 of UZAN01039591.1, forward strand.
TACTCAATCATCTTTATGGTCCATCTATAATTTGCACTTGTTTACCTTACATAATTTTCATTTGAATTAATTTGCTACTATTGATCAATTTTTTCATGAACAAAAACTGATTGGTTTATTAAGCTGTCTTGAGGGTAGGCAGGATTTTATTTGTACACGTTGGCAACATTCATGTTAGACCCCATTACTCTTTCCCTCCAACGTTTTGGGTTAGTTTACATTGTTAGGCACCATGATTGAGGTATTCTTATTTAACTGATTTTACTGTTACTATGGCACAGGTAAATTTTATCGTCTGTTATGTTATGTATGTATATATGTTATTTGTACTCAATTAAGAGCTGGATATGAAGCTAAACAGAAGCAATTCATTTTCAATGGTAATCTCCTTCAGTGCATTACCCAGAGAACTGTTTCAGCGGTCCTTTTAACATGTAATGAAATATCTTTTGCATTTTGAATAGCAAAATCACAGCTATAGCCTTGCTTTATTACATCCAAATATCACTTGATTCACAAATACTACATTTAG
>UZAN01039591.1:53734-89596 GCA_900618425.1 Echinostoma caproni
CCATAGTCTATTATTACGTGGTTATTATCAAATTGTATTTATAAGTATGAATATAAAGGAGTAGAAGTAGAAGCTTTACAAGTGTAGAATTCGGTGTAAATGTGCGTATGAACGTCAATCATGAATATGAACAGCGTCCGTTCTGTGAACAAAGCGGCAAAACCGCACTGGCAATGATGATGTGATCAGTACATGTCTTTTGCTCAAAAAAGGTTTGCAAACCGCCTGAGCACCTCCTCATGCAAAGTTTAGTCAACGTTGCGGGGAGGGGGTTCAATTTAATCTCGGATAGACGTGTTCTTTAGTTTGGTAATTTGTAGTTCATTGCTCTTGATTTGTCAGTTTTGATGTTCAATTGTTCACATTTGTCATTTAAATGGGAGTTCTGGAATTGATCTTCACATTGAAAAGTAATCTATTTGATTTGTATCACTGTTCTACATTCGCGGACAACCCCAGTTATTAACATTTTTATTGGAAAAGCCTAAGTGACCCCAAAAATTGCCCATGAAGTTGTGTTTTTTCAGCCACTTAATGTTTGCCCTCAGTAAAATAAATTTTGTTCTGTATTTACTTTTGGTCACATATATTCTTTCCATTACTTTGAACAGTTTGGTGCATATGTTAACTGAACCGACTAAACGACTTTTAGGTTTTCGGATTACGTCGAATGTTAGAAACAACTGTAGTGCATTTTGCTTATCAGTCAACTGATCCCTTCCGTTAATTATGCCGCATTTTACCGCTGATTTTTAGTGTAACTCAATGAGGTTAATTCGAATTCAAAGTTTATTCTGCTGAACAAATGGGAATGCATGTGAGTTTGGAGAAAAACCTATAGTGTGTATTGAATAAACTAAGCTATCATCAGCTACAATATTCGATGATATCCCAAATAATACATTCATGAGCACTTTATACAAGCCGTTTACCTTGGCAGAGAGTTTTTTTTAACTGATTTCCATAGGAAAGAACAAATTATTGTACAATTAAAATCATTGGTTCGAATTCGGATTTTTGAGTGCAACTTTATTTTTCGTCAATTGGGAATATTGAATGCTGCTGTAGAATGTAATAACATGGATTAGTAAAGGCCATTTGCTTTTCACGGTTGCATGTGCCATAGTGAAAGGTTCTTTAGTCAATTCAGACATGCGATGTTTCGACAAGTTCCTAGAGAATGGATTTACTAACTTGAAATATGCAAGTGTTCCTTCGGTTTCATTATGGATCGCAACTAATGCCCACTTCGTCTACATTCCATGGACCTGACCTTAGAATGCGCACGGTGATATGTGAAGGTGTGATGCTATTCATAGTGATGATAAAATAAAAATATCCATATTTCATTGATAGTCTGACTTTCGGGAAATGAATAACAGTCAAATATGGAAATGCCAGGACGCAAAAAAGTTGGTGGTAGTGGTGGTGAAATTTGGAAACGAGTTCAGGAGTATTTCTCTGGGAAACTATGCCGCTAAAACAATTCTCTTATTTCTCGTTTGATTTGCACTATTTTCCTCTTTTAGTTTTACGTTTCGGGGATGCAAGTGTTTTCTCTCCTTTTCTGGACAGTATCATCAAGTCATTTACAGAGTCGTTTTGCCTAGTGAGCTTAGTTATTTTGAGCTAGGCTAAATTAGACAACAAATGTAGCAACGGTGATTGTATTTTTTCTAAAATAATTAATAAAGTACAACACTGAAGGAAGTTTGCGTGAAAAAAGCTCTTTTAACCCACCTCTTGCTGCTCTAAATGAGCAAGGTCTTGTTTGAAGAGAAAATGTAACCGATTGTTATAATTGTTATAATAATTTATTACATTACCACAACTTGTTTGTGTTGTTTATATATTTCATTTTTATTCAAGGTAAATGAATTTTTCTACTTAGTCGGCCAATGAAATTTATGCACATTCATCTCAATAGACGTTACGTAGACGTACATACAGAAATTATATTCACTGAATATTTTTTTCTTTTATTCACTGCGTTGTACTTTTAGTAACGTTATTTTGTCTGTGAAACTTCATCAAATATGAAAACAAGCACGACTTCAAACTGCTGCTATTTATATATACAACCGTCTTTTGCGTGTAAGTTCATTTATAATTCAGGCATGCGTTTTCAATACCCGTTTAGCATTCAATACCATGAATATATGTTGTGGCATTGCTATGGCTGCTATGATTGCAACGCACAGTATACAAATCAGTGTTTGGTCTTTCGTATCAATAGACTGGCGCTAAAATGGTAAACAACCGATAAGTTTTATAACTAAATACTAGTGAACGCTGTCGTGTTTAATCGCATTATGTGTATATGCGACCAACTAGCATGTTTACCTAAATAACATAAAAGTAAGGGTTGTTAGTCGTGATGTGTTTCCAGTAACTATGTCTAGATTTGTGTGCAGAATTTCACTGTTTACTGACGTGTAACTGGGACATATTAAAATTGATGTTTATTTAAAATTTAGCAGCTCATTTATCTCCTAAATCGGAAGTAAAATTTATTTCCACATAAATTAAAGAAAATGATTTGATAATTCGGTTGAGTTTTCACTGTTCTATGATTGAAGGATAACTAGGGCACGGTTTTGTTTAGTGTTAAGTACTAGTGAATGTACATTTGGTGATTGCTTGTAGTGCAGGGAAGCGCCAGCTGTCATCATGATTAATTAGTGGTAAATGAACGACTCTAAACTTGAGAACAAATAATTGCAGAATTGTAACTGTTATTGATTAATAAATGGATGCATAAAACCATGAATTTTTTGCTGAGGTTCAGATGAACCTATCACAGTATCAGCGTTGAAAATATCCAAAAATGCTGTCCAAGCTGGACGACATGTGCAATTTAAAAGTGTATTGCAATAGTGCAGAAAACCAGACTGATCAGAATGATGACCAGTTGGTTGGGAAAAATGGTGGGTGAGACACAGCGCTCTGAAAAAGTGAATTTTCCTCATTTTACTGCCCTTGACAAACGTTAGTGGAATACCTCAAAAAAGGGTATTTGAATCTTACAAAACGTCTATGCGATGTTGTCATACTAATATGATAGTTTGGAAAATTCCCATTACAACATTTAGGACAAATTCATAGGGAGAATTGGTCGTGTGTAGATCAAATGAAGCGTAAACCAAAAACCTAGGAATCAAATTGGATCTCATTAGCCTACCTAGGGGATCGAACCCAAGACCTCACAGATAGTCCGCAAGGATGCTACCCACTCGACCACCGCGCAGCCTGACAGACCCATGCTCATTTTCCATTAGTACGATATAGCACAATTCATTTTTGTGATCTTGGGGCGCCCATCGCAGCTCGTTCATCTTAGCACTAGCCTCCGAAGTTATGACTCGCTTGGAACCTCTCACAACCTGACTAGTAAAAACAAACGCGATTTGTCGAAACAACTGTTTTTTATTATTTCATTCTCTATCTTATGCAATTGTATTTAAGGTATCAAATTTAAGGTACCAAATTGAAATTGATTTTTGATCGTTCTTTTCTCGGACTTCACGTTCATAAAGTTAAAATACAACAAAGATGATCTATAGTCCAGTTCCGCTATTATTAGTTATCATCAGTAGTTAATGCAAAAACATTTCTCGGGCATTTCACTCTGGACACCTCGCATTAAATAGAGCTGTTACAACTGAACCAAAAGAGATTACACTGTCACCATCCAAACCTTTTAATTTCAATTTTTCAGGATTTCATCAAATTTGTCCATCAAGCAGTTCAATTGGTTCGAAAGTAACTAAAGCCGTGACTACCTATGTGCACATGATGCGATTGGACTCTCCCAGTCAGGTTTCGACTTTCACGCTCATTCAAACCTGTCATTTTAGTCAAATTTGTGCTTCGCTCAAAATTTAGCAGCAGTCTCCTTGATGTTGCTGGTATAAAGCTGCATATCCAGGTGGTTGTTAGCACTTACTTGCTATCTGCTCGCGAAATCTGCTCTATTCTCGTGGATAAGTCGTTCTTGTCTTTCTTTCCTCGCCGTCGACTACCGTGCGATGCAACTTATTTTCATGTTTCGTTCAAACTGGCTAAATGTTTTGGTGTTATATCGAACAGTTGAAAGTAGTGAACAATTAGATTGAGTAAAAAGACATGAAGTGAAGTGTGACTAGCGAGCAATATAACTTGGGATTTTGATGCCTGAGTGAAAAGCCACTTCATGAAAGTATCCTAGGGAACAACTAATTTAAATTGACGGCGAACATTGTAGTTTTATAACGTTTCTTACATGGTGTGGCATAAATCACTAAACAAACAGTTCACTTGTAAACTTATTTGCGGTTATTCTGTGCTTCAGTAGTCCCATCTACACCGATCCTTGATGATAAGCGTTAATCATCAACGCGTTCGGAATTGGTATCGCTATACCAAGTAAATCGAGTGAGATTGGTTCGTAATTGAAGTCAATCTAGGTAGATATTAGGTTGGATCGAGGATGATTTTGCTTATTGACGAGAAAGAAACTGTTTAGCAGGATCCTCATTCGTTTAATGCAATTGGAGATTTCATTCGTTTACTTGGAGCTGTCTAGTTGAATGGTCATTCAAATAGTTGATAAAATTCAAGTCGCGAATTGTACTGCTGGTATCATCATTTTGCTTTTCGAAATATCATACAAAACCTTGACAACTGAAATGGATTATAGTGATAATGGTTGTGTGTATCTAACTGACTAAGTTACAAACGATCACGAGTGTTTTTCAACACTGAGTACGTCACGGCATAATTAATCTGTAACAGACTTTTGTAACATGGAAAATATTTTTATTTTAAACTCGAATGTAACACGTGTTTACCAACGTAAACCGTCTGTTGTTATCTTAGAAAAACACTTTTTAACTTGTAAGTTGAATAACGTACAATCAGGTGATATTTATTCTCTATTCTCAGCATTCGATTTCTGTATCTTAACTTACTGCATAGTGAATATATTTCGAATCAGGCAGCACTAAAACCACTGTGGGGAAGGAATTGGTAACGTTCAATGTATACGACCAAGACATAGCCACGGTTTTGTTGCTCGCATAGAGTGGATTTATAAGGCCTGATTACTATCGTTCCCGACTCGCATGACATTGGAGCGTTACCATGGGCAAATAAATTATTCACAATGAATTCAGTCTCGTATGGCTGAAAAAGTAAACAGCTGGTTTCCAATATTAATGGTCTTTGTGTACGTGCGCATGTGGGCTTTGTGATCATAGTAAAACAGTGGTTTAGTTTTCTATCTATAGTATTTGCTTACAATCCACCTGATTAGATATAATATTTTATTGGATTGCGAAATGCACACGTGAAAACAATTTGACTGATATCATCACATGGGCAAAACTTCAAACACAAAACTCTCTTTACACAAACCAAATGTCGATCAAGTTACATGCTATATTCCAGTGAACTGCTCTCAACTAAACGTTTCAACTGAATAAAATAAGCGACCAATGAAATGGCTCTTTAGTAATTCATTTTTATTGAATTGGAATCGTACTGCCATCTACACAGGCTACGATTACATTGGTTTTCGTCCAATAACCTATTAGTGATGATGATCAATGAGACCTTTTAGTCGTACTTCGTTTCATAACACTAGAAACATTGATGATTTACTCTCCATGAAAGCTTTTTCGACTTCCATGGAGGTGTTGAATAACATCGATTTGCCATTTCAATTTAGTTGCATTGCTTTATGTACAACATTTTCGATTAATTTATTGTCTATTCAATTTTCATCACTGGAATTACTTTTAAAGATTAAATAGAGTAAAAGCGGAGTAGACACATATTGTTTGTTTAAAAGTTTATGAACCCAAAGGCTACTGTTGATGAAAACGGTTAAATAAACATCTCTAAAGTAGAAAGTTTCATATTGCTCTAACAAAGCAAACCCGTGGGATATTTCTGATTAAAAAAGGGTAATGCCGCTTTCCGCATTATTTTTCTATCTGCACAAATTATTAAAACGTCCTGTCAACACCCGAGAATTGATTGCAAGATGACATGTTTTTCCCGTTTCATCTGTGATCACTACATGTGGATGATCAAGTTAATCGAAAGCGTGATGTGTTTCCAGCTTTATATTGCACACTGTCAATGAATCATCCCATTTCAACTGTTTTAGGTGAATAATCTATAATATCTGGATATTGCTTTCTAATCATAGGGGTACCTGTAATCGTTCACTTTTATGTGCGCAGAAGAGTTTGTGCTAGCAGTCGCCAGCTCTCTGGAAAGGCGTCATCTTTCTCCGAATGTATTCAAGAATTTCAACATTTGTTTTGACTTGCTAATATTTGAAGCCAGAACTAAACCATTAGAACCCTAACATTTTGTTTCGTTCACTGGTAATAGTGACGGTGTTTATTGCCACCATGTGTTGACACGATTGCAACCAGTTGACAAACGACTTGTTCGCTACAATGCGCTGTTTTTCAGTTGGTTTATTACCGAAGTAGCTAATAAATTTATTAATACTACAACAACGCTGATATACATCTGAGCACGCTAATTAGTTTCTTGTTCGATGGAAATCTCTAATGGCGATTACCGGCATAAAAAGGCACAAAAGGAATTATAAATATTGTCAACAAGACAAAACGAATTCAAAACACGGTGCTACTATCAGTGAAGACACCAAAGATGAAAACGAACCGCTGCTTGTTGGACAGACAAAACTCATGATCATTGGCATCCGAATATGTGGAATGAGATGTTCCCAGCTCCAGTGAATCGAGTAATATTTTCCATCAATCGTCTGAATATGAAGGAAAAATTATTTAAATTACCCGAAAACCACATCAAAATAGTGTGACGCATCGTGTGCATTGAGATCAATTGATATACGATTTTGTTTAAGCGTATAATAGATGCATTTCTTTTAAGTGAGTAGTTATTACAAGGTGATTCCTTGTTGTGTGATGGAAATTTATATTTTTCTCTGGAGCTTGTACATAGATGCTTAAGGATCGATATATCTAACTTAATTCAAGGTTTTCTTCGACGGGGTTCATGAAACATTCAAACACCTTTAAATGATAAAAAATAAACAACAACACCAAAAACTCTACACTACGAGGAACGGAAGATGGTTAGAACTTGGCCTGGGCAACGTGGAAGTATCCAATCTACATACAGACCTAGAATTCCATACAGTTTTCAGAATCAAGACAGTTCCACCTACCTTAGATGTCTGATAAAATTACGGCCTCATTCTTTTTCGAATTTTTTTCAATCTGTAATGTTTGATTTTAAACCACTGGAATGGAACGCCAATAAGTGACTTAAGAATAAACTGGCTAATTACTATCCTGCTTCAGTTGGTTTTTCGGATTTATGGTAATTATAGTGCACTTAGAATTACTCATACTTTTGTACAACTAGCTTCTACAATAAAGGCAGTCAGCTTTATGAATACTATATGCATGCACGGTCTTGGAAGGTCAGGACAAGATGACATATCCAGAGCCACCCAGTTAATCTGAACCGTTAGGAAAATTGACGTGGGAGGTTTCCGTATGGAGCTTTTGGTCAGTCAGCATCTCGCTGGCAAGGCAGTGATAAAGCGTCAGGAGCTGCAATCCGGTGAGTGGCGGCGACCAAAGTGGTTTATTTGCCGTCCATACAGTGCGCAAAGTATCGTGCCCCAGAGAGAGAGAGAAGAGAGACAGCAGGTTCATGCGCCAGTAACCACGAAAAAATAGCTTTCTCACTTTCGCGGACTTCAGTTGATGACACGACAATTTTGAGTCTCTTTAACCCCCCCCCCCCTCCTGGAGGTTAAGGGTTCAGGAGCTTTATTTTTGAAAGACCAGTCACATGAACCTTTTGATGGAGCCGTCATGTGGCTTTTGTTACGAAATAGTAAACAATCTGCCTTCAAAAATGAAACCCAAGCAGGTTCACTGTCCCTTTGGCTGCCGAATGTTAACTTCCGGTGAAACGTTTACAATTTCCTATTGGTGAGGTCCTCGCTGAAACACCAAAACGATCCAACGGTAGGGCTGTTATCAGTCTTTCCATCTCAGGCATCGTTCACTCCTAACGCGTTGAAACAAACGCCTTACCGTACGACCTATGTATCATGCGCCACAGACGCATTTAGCAAAGTAAATTATCATGGATGCGATCAGTTTCGGTGGTTTGTCTTTCACTTGCATTCGCATCATCGGTGATGTAAAGAACACTGGTCTAAGTTTGGCGGCGGGGAAAGTGGAATTTACAGCCGCTCTCAGTGATAGGACTAGGCTCTCTGTGTGTGAGCGCTCCTTAAATGGGATTTTTATGAATAGTTCTTTATTGAGGACACAGGTGGAGTTTTCCTTCTCCGGCGTGAGCTGAATGTTCTTATCGATGAACTTTTCCGGAGAACAATTGTCAGGCAACGTTTGGCGAATGAAGCGTAGTTCTTCATCCAATGTGTCTGATGAGTAAATCTTCTGGGCTCTGAATGATAGACACCGAACTGGATTACGTTTATATTTCACAGGAACTAAACTATGGCAGTTGATATATTGACCATTCCATGTTTTCTTTCTGTGGAACTTTCTTACTGGTCTATCTTCTTTCATGGGCAAGGCTACGACCTAAAAGGCCAATTTTTTGTTCGTTTTAACCTCCACTGTGACTTCCAGTGATGGGCTTCGTTAAACGATTTCAGTGTCTGTGAGATGCCATGTTTGCGATCGGCGGCACAGAAGATATCATCCACATATCTACTGTAGTGTGCCAATCCATCAATAGTTCGGCTCAGTTTGGTCCTTTCTAGTTGAGCCACGAAAATATCACCTAGTAACGGTCCGAGTGGCGATCTCATAACAATCCCGTCCATCTGATTACAGTAGAGTTAAATGAAAACTGTACGTTACGTGTGCAACGTATTGACAGCTCCTTTAGATTTGTGATCAGAATACTAAAGTCTACATTCAGTGGTTTTATTGGATCAGAGGTGAATTCCACTGTCTTCAGCAGGGGTATATTAGTAAACAGTGAGACAACATCCAAGGAAAGCACCGTCTTTTCTTGCAGATCCAGGTCTTCTATTTTAGCTGTAAACTGGAAACTGTATCGGAGACTGTGTGTGGAGAGTCTACGACGGACGAGATCTATTAATTCGATCAACCACGGCGCCGTTGTGTGATATGGTGAATTCACCATTGCCATAATAGGTCGTATTGGAACTTCTTCTTTATAGCTATCATGGTGTAAGTCTCTCGAATGCAGCATTGCCTATGTGCCCTTTAGTTTTAGCGCCTTCCGAAGATCTGTGATTTCGCCCTCCACCTTTTTGTCTCATCCTTTTCTTTGCTGCATCTAGAGAACCTTTCATCTTTCGAAATGATTTCAGAAAGCTTTTGAACATAATCATTGTTGTTCATAACAACCACCCCTGTGCCTATATCTGGTTTGAGCAGCATGATGTCTTTGTTCCTTCTGAGGTTTCTTTTTCATTGTATGATTCTCACTTCATGATATGTAATAGCATGACTAGGAATACTCGAAGACAACTGTTCGCTCACGGACTCGTTTTCTTAATGCTCTAATGGGAATATTCAGGCTTTTGAGATTAGCATATCATCGTTGTTTAGGAACACCAATTGCAAAATCGTTTTTACTTAAGCCGAATCTTTTAGAATGTGCTTGTTTCGCAAAATTAAACGTGTTGCTCCATAAATCTGATTCTTTCGGTTTCAAACTCACGCATCTACTTGACCGACAAGTTAATTTTCACCTAGTCTGTTCCAGATATGCTGTTGAACTTGCGTTGATTTTGCCTCCAAGATTACTTTCTACCTATTCCAAGGGAAATGGTATGATACTCCATTTCTGATTACCCCAGGTTCACAAGGCTCAGATATACGTTCCATCCTGGAATATTGAAGATGTTTCGGGTTCGCAACCTCCTCTTGGTGTTTTCTGTAAACGTTTGAACCGTTTTCAGTTTAGATCCATTGATTTCACATCAGATTCGGCCATAATATTCACTCAATAAAACTCTTGTCCGACTACCTCGCGATCGGTCCCTTATCCTTTCTCTAGGATTTTCAGCGGAGGTTGTCGATTGACTTCTTTCTTCTTTACTTTCACTTGTTCGACAAACTCGGTCGCAAGCGTTAGGTTACCTGAATATCTGTGGAATAGAATTTGTCAAATCCGCTTTCATCCAAAGCCAAATAATTTTAAAACACTATTATGTTTTTTATTGTATAAATATCCCCCCCCATAGTCACTAAACAGTAGATTTTGTGTACACCGTTTCAAAGCTCAAACCTGTGCAATTGAATAAAAAAAATTATTTTCCATAGCTTTCAAGGTGCACGAAATGACAAACCATATATTAGTTTTGTAGGATCCATCAATTCCAGTTGTGGAAGATTGTTGATTCAGTGGTTTGCTGCACGATCATCGTGGTCCACTCGCACTTATATTTTCCAGATTAGGATAGATTAGATTAGATTAGACTACGTACCATCTTACTTCATTAAGCTTCGTTTTGAAAATCTCATAGATTTATAAAACAAAACGTATGAAATGGTTCTTAGAAGAAGTAGATGGTCTATAATCGTTTGCGTGCTTAACTGAATCAAGCCAATCTTCGGATGTCTGACAAACAGCTGTTGTCGTCTATTTTCCACATCCGTAGACCGATGGACAACGGATAGATTCAACTATCCAACTTCTTAAAAAATGGTTGACCTACATTAGATTATTGGTTTTCACTTTCTGCAACGCATTGTCTGTTACGGAGAGAATAATATAGCTTGGAATAGGAAGACTTGGACAGTAAACGCGTTCTTATTCCGTAGCGGTTTTGGTTGGAGTTGTTTTTGGTCAATTCAAGTTGTGCTGAGAAAACGGTCCTCTGAATGTATTATTCGTGTTACTTTATAAACCATGAGTGAAACGATATCTAAAATGTCCCGCATGCGTTTAGAGATTGTCTTTCAATTTAAAAACGCGGGCAAATGAGCTCACTGACTGTTGAAAAACGTCTTTCGAATGAATAAGCAATTTTGCAGATTCATTGTTCAGTTTAAGGATGGAAACGACTCGCCCAAAAGTTTGCTTGATTGTGTTGTCATTTTTTCAATGAAAAAGGCAATTGCTTTCAGCGTACAAATAGAAAAACAGTGAACTGAACTTGACCAGTTGCAATCTATATCTGAGTTGACTACTCGCTCTTTTCAAAACAAATAATTGTCTGAAACCTGTCACATCATTCAACCTTGCTGTTATGAAACACAAACTGTCCTCCAGAAAATCCGCCGCTTGGTAGCATCAAAAACGGTTTGGTCAGAGATCAATCATTTATAATTCAACGGATAATGAAAGGTTTATTTTAGTGAAAACCCATAGATGCTGAGTCTCTATTTTCTGGTGCTTCTTTTCGCACGCCTATTGCCTCTAATGTTTTGAGTCTGAAAACATTGCAGTCTGGAATAATCAAGGTCCCCATGACTACCGACCCAATTGGGCCACTAAATTACTATCAAGTTGTAAAAGGTATGAGACTATCTGTGAACCGAACTATTATTGTGCAATAATAGAAAGCAACAATTCACATAGTTTACGTAATGCTGTGCAATGTCTCGGATAACATAGTGGTTACCAGAGAGAATGCAATTTGCCTGTTTTGGAAACAAAAAGCTTGCTTTTGTACTGTTTATTTTTCCCATCTGAAACAGAGTCCGCTAGAAAACAGAATACAAAATTGAAAACACATGTTACACGTTGATCGGCAATTTCAAAGAATTTTGTTCAACCGAATTGGTCTACATAGTGGGCTCTAATGGACAAGTGAAATATATTTATGTATGATTTGGAAGAGGTAACAATTTACCAAATAGTGATTCTTAACAATCTAATGGGCTAATCTAAGCTTGCTACCGTAAGAGTGACTGGGCCATTTGCACAAAGTAATAGCCGTCAATCGTGTAGCTCAGGAGTAATTGTTTAAAGTCCTAACCCGAAAGTTGGCGATTCGAGTCCCGACAGGGAAACTTAAGGTACCCACTGCTGACGAGTCCAAAACAGGACGAAACAGCTTTCCAGTGCTCGGTTATCACAATCCTTTCCATCGCATGTAAACTCATGAATTTGTGAGAAATTAACAATCTCCCAAGGAGTGAACCCCATACCCAAGACCATCAAGAGCGTCTGGTGTCTCTTGACAATCGAATGGGCTAATCCAAGCTTGCTACCATACAAATAATAACAATTTACTTTGTAAATTTCGTCGTGCAAAGAGCAAAAGGGAAACGTGCATTTAAAAGCCAAGGGACAATAAACAGAAGTTTTAATCTATTTAGGTTTCATCAACAGTGCGAGTCCATAAACCTAACTGCGGTCTGAATCCGTAAGCTAATAGGTGGAACGCAAATATACTGACAACTCAAACACTAGACAGTTAATCATTTTTTAATTTTGCCTTTACACGAGATATATATATATATATGTAAATTATTTGTAGGGTTATTCTCATTTCATTGATAATATTTCTTTTGATACATGTAAAACGATATGCGCAAGTTTTTCATTGCACTGCATTTTTGTTTAACATAATAAAAACAAAATTGTCAGCACTGCAGTATCGTTCAGTGTCAAACGTTACTGTGGTCAGACTACTGCTTTTGGGAGTTACTTTCAAACCGTAGAATGCCCTTCGTTGGATTAGCAGCGAACGCAGTTTCATATATAATAATATAAAAGTTGGAATTGTTTTATGGTAAATGCAATACGCTCCATGGATAATTGTTTTAAATTGATAAAAGCGTGGATTTAGGACTACCGAATCGACACTGTCAGCAAAAGCGCTGTGGGGACTTCAGTCCATAGTTATTACTTACAGAGATTAATGAAGAACGCTGTGACAAAAAGATTATGCAATACCGACATACTCAACAGGACCAAAAGCTCAGTTGGCAACTCCTCCTCGGGGATTATAGACAACTTTACCACGGATAAATCTTATCATATTTGCTTGCAAAATGAAGGTTTGTCCGTTTTCAAAGTCAACCTAGGGTGAACTGAAAGGCGAGGAAACAATGGGTAGTGATTTCCATCTGATCAGTTCTGATCAGCAATATGAATCAAGCGACTCGGCTTAGAACCAAACCCAGGACCACACAGGCACAACCCAGACATACTGCCTAGCTGGTCAGTTGATCGTTTTTCATTTTGCCGATGCACGACTGAGTAGGACTCGTTTTTGCGAGCTCGTTCATCTCAGTATTATCCTCCAGGTCTATGACTCGATGAGCAACATTCCGAACCTGACTACGTGTTACACGAGAGTATTATACCTCACTCTGTAATGTTGACCATACGTGACACATACCGCTACGCAGAGATGATTATATTGACAGCGCCAATGATTGATTGCTTATATAACTCGATTGGTGATATCTGGTCTAGAGGTATAGAAATTACTAGAAAATACCCGTGGGTTGCATCAAGAAGTCAATTCAGCAAACAAACTCGTTTTCGGTGGTTCATTTACTGGTCAAATATAGTACCCTTTTATAGATCATAAAATCACATAATTCAAGGAATTATTTAGAATAAACTTTTGTGTTGACCAAACCACCTGCGTGTACAGCCCCAGTCAGTTCTGTGTACATTCAATTTTATACGGAGACTTACCATTGTTCCACGTTTGACTGGCGAGTTTACTGAACCTCGTTTTTTATTCCAATACGCAATTATAGGAATAATTTGATTACAATCAAACTGTTTCACAGAATTGATTGAGTTTTTGGCATGATCAGACACTCAATAGGCTTTTGTGAAGTGCAGTAGAAATGCCATCCATGACACGATAAAAAACAGTGGTTTCAGAATACCATAATTCGAAGTGTACATTCTGCTGTTTAATGACAGCTTGCATATAACCCTAATTATCGATCTGCCTGAAAATCATTGAAATCACATATTATATAGTATCTCAGTAAACAAATCATCCCTTGTATTCATTGTCAACGCCAGCAAAGATTTTAGTTCACCCAAACGAGTGAATCATAAACATGGTTATTGAGTCTTGTTTTGATTTCAGTTGTCGTTGAAAGTGTCATCTCACAAGTGTTACCCTGCATTCATTTCAATAGTGCCGAGCAAAACGCTTCCAGATACGCAGTATATTTAAGAGGTGCAGATGGCCGGACAAAGAAAACGTGAACAGTTATGTATGGTTAATATTGTTCAATGATTGCAACTTACAGAACCAAAGATCAACAACCGAGCAGAGCCCACAAGTCACAAGGGTATATATATATATATACTCGGACTGTAAGGATGGAATGCAGTTGATGTCACGAAGGGGCGATAATTTCCAAGATTACAACTGTGATTTGAAGCAGCAGCAGTGTGTTGATCGCTTGCGAGCTGCGCTTAGTGGTTTGTGAAATTCAAAGAGGGCATGCGGTCCTTGATTAATGAAACACCGTGTAGTCAACCTGTGGAGGCCACCACAGCGGACAATATTGCCACTGTGCAAGTGATGGCGGAGGATGATGCGCGGGTGACAGTGGAACAGTTGACGGAAGCCTTCGGGATCTCATTGGAATCTGTATGCACAGTCCTACATGAGAGGTTCGACCTTAGAAAGGTTTACGTACGTTCGGTACCCCATCAGCTCAGTTAGGAAAAAAAAGCGTTTCGGGTGAATTGGTATCGCACCATGCTGGCCAGATTTGATGATGAACGTTCCAAAGCAGTTTGAAAGATTAGTGGTGGCGAGAACTAGACGTACAGTTCCCAACTTAGAGACCAAGCAACAAGCGGCTCAGTGGACTTACTTCGGTGGAACACCACGTCGGAACTTCCGCTGCCAGCGCAGTATGGCAAAGCAGAAACTGGCTGCGTTCTTGCCAAAACCGGTTATGTGACTACTTTACCGCTCGTACAGCTAAGCACTTTCACCGGACACTGGTACTCCACTGTCTGCCGAAAGTGCTGGAAGCTATTGCTAAGCGTTGTTTAAAGACTCGAGCAGGAGAAAACCTGTTTCACCATCAAAACGCACCTGCACACAGGTCCCATGGCGTTAACGATTTCTTGATTAGAGGACGCATCCAAAGATTTGGTCACCCACCTGGCGCCATGTGACATTTTGGTGTTCCCCAATTTTACTGCAGAGTTGCCCGTTTCGGCATGGTCGAACTGTGTCACCAAATGATACGAGTGCATGGAACTCTGCATGAATGCTGGTACAGAGTACTTCCAAAAAATGTAATACCTGTTTTTGTGTAACAAATAAAACTTTTTGTGCATCCGGAGACTTTGTTTATCCGTCATATTGTCTGTTATAACAATTTCTACCGGGGAAACCCTCAAATAATTATATGATTTCTATCGAAGGCTTTCTACTTCATTGAGGAAGCCTATATACTTATATTTTTCTTATTACTACTTTGAGGTACTACACCAAATCGTGAGTAGCACGTGAAAGGACCCGGTTGACAGGTTTTTTTCAGGGGTCAGAAATGAGCAAGACCCCTTGGAGCGAATAGCTGTGTTTACAATAATAAATATGGAATGTTATATTTATTATTCTGTGTGCTGCGGAAATTGTGATGATATTTTCACAGAGAGACATATGTGATATGTATGCCAATTTATCCATACCCTAACTGTGGTTCGCAATAAGTGTCTTCAAGCCGCCACCGGTCTTCTGGAATTAGAATACTACTGTTGCGAATGGTACGCAAAAAGATGCGATCAGCGGTTTCTTTTAACGACCAAAAATGAACAAGGCCTGCTGGAGCAAACTGTTGCTGTTCGGTAAGGTGAACACAAGAATGTGCATCTTTTAGTGTACCGTTACATTAAAAATATTTACGGGAGTTCTGCAAACTTGTTCCAAATGAGATATTTTGTTGTAAGATTGACAATTTAACCATATCCTGACTGCGATTGGTAACAAATATCCTCGACCAGCACCGTCTTTTGGAATTATAAGACTGCTACTACTATTCCTACTACACCCAAGATCACTTCAAGAGTACATCAATCGAGTCAACTTTGTCTGCCTTTCCGAAAGATGTATGACGCCGAGGAATTACTTTGTCTCTCGGTTATTATTTCGTTTCCTCAAGCACACCCCTACTTCACTTCGCTGTGAATTTCTCGTCCTTGACAGGTTGTTGACTATACACAACAGCTGTGTGGAGTTCTATTGCTTGTACTTACGAAAGCTTTTGAGCGCACGCAGATGGCTGTTTCGACGTTTCATTCTATTAGGACCAAAAGAAGACGTGTCAAGATGGTAATATTTCGTTCAATAACCTCAATCGCTGACGAAAAACAAACAGGCAAATGTATAAGAATTTGGGTTATGACCGCCTGACCATCAAGTGTGGATAGCGTCAACGATTTCACAACCACATTATAACATTAAACAGTCCCACAGAACAC
Organism: Echinostoma caproni; assembly: GCA_900618425.1. Classification (NCBI taxonomy): domain Eukaryota; kingdom Metazoa; phylum Platyhelminthes; class Trematoda; order Plagiorchiida; family Echinostomatidae; genus Echinostoma; species Echinostoma caproni. Next base: position 70,172 of record UZAN01039591.1, read on the forward strand.
AGCGAGAACACAAATTAGTAAAAAGCCCCTTCACACTGTCCCTCAATGTCAAAAGAAGTCTAAATTTCTCCTGATAATTCTCACGGTATATATCAGAAGTTCATTGGGATCAATTGTGAACGTGTGAACCTGTCGGTGTTTTCTCGATGGTACTGGATACGTGGGTCTCAGAATAAAAGTACAGAGTACGGTGACCTGACTTTTAGCAAGTCCTCCATCGCCGCCCACGTAACGTCCATTCCGGGCACATGTCTAGACAGTGAGCAACCCCATAGATACCACACTCTCTCCTCCTTAGACAACTACGTTTTTGCTGGTGATACCAACTGTCTTTTTACTGGAATCTTTGGGATAAGACCAGGTTCTGTGATAGTTTGCAAGACAAAACGCTTAATCATGCTATTGCAACAACATATGTACCACTACATACACCAATAGTACCAAATAAGGATCTACGAGGGAAAGGGGGAAGTAATTATAGTGATCAACAGTTTGTATCATAGTTGGTCCCCACTTATCGTTCGGTTAGATGTTTCACGACGGGTCACTTCTTGGCAATCCCGTCATGCCAGGTTGAGTGTATGCACAAATCGCTTTTGAGCCCGCAGAAATGGCTGCGAAAACAGATATCATTGCCTCCGCTGTGGCTAGAATGAGGAACGGGACGTGTCTATACCTTTTCAACTTCAAGTGAATCCAACCAATCGCATTTCACTGGGAAACCTACAAAATGAACCTCGGTTCGGTCTTTTAATGTCACCCATTGAACTGTCTAAACCCCATCCAGTCAGAATGAACTAGTCTCTCTGCAAACAAACCAATGTACTTTTCGAGTGAGTAACCGGGTGAGAATGAAAGTTCTCTTGTCGTCGGGTGAGGTGCGTAGTTTACCCACTCCCTCCGCAAGACCCACCATGGAACACATTGTATGTGATCGGGTGTCCGTTAGCGACGCGAATTTACGAACACAGCGGTAAATGACCTCTGTCGGGCGGGTAAAGAAGCGAATCATGCATTTCAAGATGGATTGATAAATCAATCAAAATGCCCAAACGTGAATGTCGGGATGAATCATTGCATGAATGGATTAAGTCTGGGCCCTAAATATCCTACTGAGTAAATTCCATTTGGGCCGTGATTCTGTGGTGATCCATGCCTACGTGAAGACGCCTACCCTGGAGCGGTGCCACAGTTTCTGGACATCTGCGATGAAACGAATTTGAAAGGTGACGTCAATTACACGCGTACGGGTCACAGCTTCTAACTAGACGCCATTGGGTGGATCGTGCCATCCAATCCGAGGCAGTGCAGACAGAATCAGAAGTATGCAAACAATACTGCAATATGATTGGTAGACGTCTAGATAACCAATGACCGTCTTTCATACATATTTAATCGCCTTCATTTCTTTCCATGAACGAACTACGAGTTGTCAGTCTTGTGGCCTTTTCCTCACGTCTCGTCCACACAGGTGCTCGTGCCATTGTGGTCCAGTGCTTCCGTAATCTAGTCCGTGATAGCTGATCCTTGATTCGTGTCGTGTGAGTCCTGTTGTGTTGTTCGTGTTCCGAATTCAGTGCGTACTACTACCACTACTACGATCATTACAAATTCCCTCAGATTACACCGATTCCTATGAATCAAATGCCATAGCCTGTGTATTTTTGACACTGAAAGGCCTGCTTGACAAAATACGGAACACTGGTACAACGATATGGTGAAAGAATTAACAGTATTTTACCTGAATATTAAGATAAAATTTGAACCCATTCGAGAGCTAACAGAAATCACCTCCTCCTCTGTCGTTGCCGGGGTGAACATTACATTCAATGCACAATGCCAGTGGCAATAATCTGTAACCTGCAGCCTTCGCTACTGTGCTTCATCTCATAGATTCTCATCCCTAATGTATTATTGATCACCCTCTCACATCTTTTCACATAATGATTCTTCCGTTCGATTGTGATAGTTTTGTGAATCAGATAGGTGATGATAAGAATGCGTTACAGTTTTACATGATCCCAGACGACGATAACTCTGTGTAGGGTGCTCAATGGGGCAATTAGTTGAGATTGGTAAAGTATTCTACCCCGGGTTTCCTTAATATTGATCCACGACTTTTTCTGCGTGAGGATCAGCTACCTCCACTGATGAGTTCATAAAGAATGCGGAAAATATGTTACAAAGTAGCATCCGCGATGCCATTGAATGTTGGATAAGAGAAAACTTTCAGCAGCAGCGCGGATACCACTTTGCATCATACTTCTCGGATGCGTATTACCACGAAAAATTGTGTAGGCGACTTAAGGTGGAAATTGATAACATTTTTTCTACTCTGAACAGAGATCAGGTGAGCGGTTGAAGACTGAGCCCCTCTCACCCTATTACTCAGCTGTTCTGTAGTCACTGGAATCTTTTGGATTACATATATTCCACTATAAAGCAGTCCGTTTTGTACAAACAGTTCCGTTTTTTACAGATAAACTGGCCTGTGTTTATTTTATCTGATTAAGATAGTTGATTTGTTTGCAAGATTCCCAAAAACTCAAATTTTGTGCTTTCAGCCACAACAAATCGGTATCATCTTCCGGTAAGTCGATCTTTCACTGAATGACCACTGTAAGTTGCTTTTAACGAACAGTGAAAGGTCGAAACAGAGCGGTCGGCTTTCCGCAATAGATACACAGACAACACAGGGAGTGTGTAAGATGACCTATGAGTTGTGATCACTCATTGCCATCGGACACAGTTTAATCGAATACAAGGGTTATTAAATCCCAATTGAAATTTTTTTCCTACAATTTGCTTTCAGCTTAGTGAATCACTGGGTATAGATTATTTGGTATTGTTTCATATAAGTGTGAACAAAGCGGATACTCTGCTGTTACCATGACTATATGAATGATGACCCCATATTCCTGTGACAGCTTTAACTTTCCTCCTTTCCTCATTTGCCATCTTTTAGTCACACTTTCATATCTGTTTTAGTCCTTCTTGACCAACACCTTTCGTGTCGTGTCCACTTCAAACGTTTTACGTTGCTTTGCCCTATACATTTGTTGTGATCTGATAGATAGTTGTCCACACACATTCACTACCAGCTTGAGCCTTGTATTAATCCGCTGACAAATGGAACTATATATGTAAATGCTTAAAGCGATGTATAAGTTAGACTGCTCATTCAGAGAAAGGAACTACATGTTATTACATTCTACCTACACAAATTAAATGAGAAATCTGCCGAACTTATTCATTTTCATTATGGTGGCAATCGCTTCAACCATTATGTGCTCCATGCATATCCGGGGTTTGTGGAGGCAACAGTCTTCCTTTGGATTACGATGAGACAATTGTGTTATAGTTGCTATAGTGGAGAGGAATATTGAAAGTTTAGGTTTCTTGACAAAAAATACGATAACCATTGGTAGATTAGTTTACTTACCTGATTTTATATATATATATATATATAATGAATTACCACTTGACAGTTAAATCTATCTTCCGCGCTGTTGCATCTAGCAATAGACTGTTAGGATAATATATTACAGGGGTACGACAGTGGTGATGACTGATTGGTTGTCCCTGCATCATTCGGTGTGAAGCAAAGGACAGCGATGACATGGATAAGAAGACATCAGGAAGAACCATCAGAATGAATCCACGGAGGAAGACGGTTCAATAAGTTATAGAATCACGCGTTTTGTTTATCCTGTAAACATTAGAACAGACGGACAATGTCGTCGGCGTACTCCACAGTGCACAGTTTTTCTCCAGCTGTCCATTCAATGCGCATGCGAGACAACTTAGAACATTCAATAGTAGTTCATCCAACAAAAAAATGAACATGAATGATGAAAGAGGGCACCCTTGAAGTGAGGGTGGTCGTGATGGATTGAGGAGAATTCGACTGTGATAATGTCATTTATACGGATGAAACTCAAAACCGAATACAATGAGCAATAGTATCAGCAATTATTTAAATGGAAAGTTGATTACAATGAAAAAGATCAATCAAGTACCATTTAAGATAACCTTACTGGATGATGAAGAGAAGAGGAGAAAGTAATAAAACGACGTGTTTTTTAGTCATTTTCTCTTAGATTTGGTCAACACTTACAATGGTGCGAGGCTCTTGGACGTCAGATTATCTGTATTGATGAAACCAAATTCAGTCTGCTTTGTTCAAGAAATTTTTTTGCGTGCACTAAGACATCAACAATGTTGAATACCAGTGACCAGTTCAAGACGAAGAAATCTGCACATCACAAGTGCTATAAATGTTGAAAAGTGGGTCCCACAACTCGGTATTGTTTGCAATGGTTGCAAACGCTCGTTGATCAATTAGTGCAAGAAGAGCACCGATCGTATCGTAAAGACCTTGGTAACTTGCCGTTTCATTTCATTGTGAGTCGTGTTCGTATCTCACTGGACCTTTTGGTTCATGGTGTCTGCATTTTCCTCTCTTTCCGATTGCCAGTTCCCCCTCTCCACGGAGAAACTTCTGTCTGTCGACGGTTCCAGCCCACACCTAGACTCGGCCCACTTGCGGTTGTCTGGTGTATCCGTTCACGGGGGACATCCTGCCGCACACGCGAGCCAAGCATCTCACATATTTGGCGACCCTGCCAGGATGCACTGCCCCCGCAACACCGGGCTCCGGAACACTGAGGACAGTGTTCTTTCGTGCAGAGGGATAGTGTAATGACCTTGGTAACTTGCCATTCTATTTGATTATGAGTCGTGTTCATGTCTCATTGGACCTTTTCGTTCATGGTGCCTCCATTTTCCTCTCTTTCCGATTGCCAGTTCCCCCTCTCCACGGAGAACCTCCTGCCTGTCGACGGTTCCCGCCCACACCTAGACTCGGCCCACTTGCGGTTGTCTGGTGTTTCCGTTCACGGGGGCATCCTGCCAAGTATCTCACAGTATGTGATTGTGTGTGATAACGTGCCCTGTCACTCTAAACTGGAAAAGTAGTTGCCAGGGAAACAGTGAGCATCCTCAGATTTTCTTAGTATTATCATGCGTTGAAACGGATTGAAACGAAATGGAGCATCACGAATAGTTACATAAAAACGGAGCAGCTAAACACAACATGCTTTTCGTTGGGGTGCAAATGGTACCAATAATCAACCGGAGGCGTTTATTCCATTTCATTAAAAAATAATCAACAGTTGGATATTATTTTCATTACGGACGAAGGAGGAGTCATCTATGATCTGTGTGGCGAGTGCTCGGTGGGGAAGACCTAGCTGCACTCGTCAAACTTATCGGATAATTTATGTTAGGTGTCGCTTGTCATACAGGCAGTTCTGTGTCAGAAATACGCAGGCTATCGCATTTGATTCAAAGGAATCGGTGTTATTTGAGATAATCAGGGCCCAAATGGAATTTACTCAGTAGGATATTAAGGACCCAGACTTAATCCACTCATGCAAAGATTCATCCGGACATTCACTTGTGGGCATGGTGACGGATTTATCGATCCCTTATGACATAATTCGCTTCTTTACCCGCCCGACATAGTTCATTTACCGTCGTGTTCGGAAATTCACGTCTCTGATGCATACCCAGTGAACACTCATGGAGTAATTGAACTCAAATTGTATTCAGAATGCCCACATTAATCCGAGGCATCACGTTAAATCCTTTAGAAAGTAGTCAGCAAACTAAGAAACATTTCTTTAGGGTGAACGTACCATTCAAAGGATAGGGACCACGGGTGATAGAATATTAGGAAAAGAATGCTATGGATTAACACAGAATCAGAGTTCAGTTCAGAAGATTGAAACTTGAAGCTTCTGGTCATAAACAGTTGACAAGTAAAACAAACAGTGTGAGTCTATCAAGGCAAACGTTCAAGAATCCGAATAGCGATGAGGTTCATCAAACAATAAGTGGAGTAGGATGATAACGCGGGTGCCATGCAATTTAACCAGGGGGTACATTGTGGCTTTTCGGGTAGATCAGCGAAACAAACGGAATGAAGAAGCAAGAAAACGGGGGCAGTATGGTGCTCAAAGGTATGAATCAAAAATTTATGAAAACGCTCCACTGTGCGGTGTCGTGTGGTTCAATAAACAAACAGAATAAATCTCACCGAAATCATTTCTCCGTGTAATTATCGTTTTTTTTAAATATGCAACTCTGCGTCAAATACTATTTGGTTTCAGGTTCGAGTACATCATACAGACAACTCAAATGATTTCATGATTTTATGAATTGAATAACAATGATTATCTTGATCCTTAATTCTTCATTCATAAACTTGATGTAAATGCATTAAGCAGAATTGCCGGTTCCGTTCACAAAACTTCCATCAGCTCAGTCTGTGTTCTCGGTGGTAGCCAATTATTTAGGGTACCAGGTTGTGACTCGGGTCTTGTGTTGGAACCGTTCCACCGCCAACTGTCTTCCCATTTCTGTATCTTTACAGGCAACAGTTGTATGGCCGCGGCCCCGTTTCCTAAAGTAGACTGTACATTTGCATACACAATGAGTAACAAAGGAAGAAAAAAGATGATTATTTTATTCGTCTTCTTGTTCTTATTATTATCCTTGACGTTGCATCCACACTGAACCCGTGTCTATTGGGCTTTGATATTAGTGTGCGTTTCACTACTTAAATTCTCATCTCTGTCTTGAACTACGTTTTAAGATTTCTAATAAATTATTTGTTGATATTGATAATTTTCATGAGTATTTTATTTGCCTCAGAACATTATGATATTTGAGCCCAACACAAACTTATCCACACAAGCTTCGGATACATTATTCCGGATTTTATGTTCAACCCAAACAAATTAGTTTGTCTGTTTCTTATGCATTTAAACTTGCAAATCAATTGATTTTGGGTTGCATGCACCACATACACGTGAACAAGTAGATAAGTTGGTACACAAAGTTGATGTTGTACTTTCCGGACTGCAAAACTTTATGGGGATCAAACAACGCCCGGGTAACACTTTCTCCACAAATGGGGAACATTTTGTTGATTAGTCGTCAGACAAACACCTGTTGCATTTCTCATCAACTTTGGTCAAAGCCGAATTTGAATACAGTTGCTAAGGGATGCAAAATAGGAATTAAAGCAGGTCAATCGTAATTGTGCCGTGCGTATTGCATGGTGATACATTGCGAGTTATGACCGATTTTTTTGCATCCCTTCGTTGAGCATAGTATGCATCCATGATCAGTTCCACCTTTTTCTACGTTGGTCCGAATATGATGGCGTGTAACTACAAGCATATATAGTGTCCCATGTTGGTCAAAGAATCTTAAACCAAAGAACGCCCACATGTATTTCAAATTAATGAAGCTTAGAGAACTGCAGTAATAAACTTCATGTCTGATTGAACCTGTTCCCATCGTCGATAATATAAAATTGTAAGGGGGAAAACGCAAAGGATGAACATCAATTCGTTTTGTTTACTTTCTGCAAAATGTGCTTCACTGAGAGGGTTAAGAGGATGTAATGCAGACTCCTTAAAAGCCAAATCAAATGAACGGCAACATTTCGTTAGTTGCAAATTGTCAATTCAATGCTCGTCTCCATCCATATTTTGGCTTTGGGACTAACAATTGAACCCAAACAACTGTGACTAAATATCCATCATATCGTGAGGTGATGATTTACTCTATTTCATCAAAGTATAAATGTGCTAGCGTTAAATTAGTTACTTCACTGCGAATCAGCCCTATTCTCAAATGTTCTGTAACCTAGTGAACTTTGGAGCATCTCGGTGACTACTCAACTCGGTCATGTTAGAAAGAGTGAACATATCACATTCCCTCTTATATGGAAGTGTCTCTGGTACCGAAATAGAGCAATTTGTTAATAAGTATGCCTGTATAATACCAAGTTGTCTAATTCAAGTTAATTCACGAGAGTAGAAGAGTACTTTATTAAATTTTTCTTTCAGATTAATTATTACTCTTTGATATCGTTAGTTCCAAGCAGCGTGAATGCGAAAACAATACACTTCCCTTCACTTTTCGATGAGTAATGTTCGGTATAGTGACATTACAGAAAGTAAATGCGTGAGATTCCACTCATGAGTTAGATAATTTCAGATAAAATAATTTTAAAAGCCAGTTTTAAAAAGATGAGATTTATTGATTTATTCTTGGGTTGTCGAATTTCCCATTTCCATGGCATCTGACGCGCGATCTGGAAGAGCAGTCTACCTTTTGATTATCTGGAAATACCTGTATTTGGCGACGGGAGGAACGAAGCGCTATGGTGCTCAGTCGAAGTTTTACCTAACGATCAGTCTTTACGTTATGAGCTATGACTTCCCGGAATGTTTCATCGCTCAGCTTTTGCTGTTCGAACCGCTCAAATTATTGTTCACAAACAACGTGGAGGGGTCAAAGCGCACTGATCAGTTCATTTGGTGACCTGACTGAGAAAGGTATGAACAGATTCCGCGAGTAATTAAAGTTTTGACCCTGGCGTGAAGCCAAGCTGGATGATGCTCATGAGCTCGCTGGGTCAAGTGTCCACTCGTGCAATCAGAGTACCTTGTCTCACAGGAACAAGTGAAACGATTAAGACATAGATAGATTTCAAAACATTGGACTTTCATCTTTGAATTGCAGGCTGATATCAGCCGGAACGGGCATGTGATTAGGACGTCCTTCACATGGGATGTTTGACTGATCGTAGTTGTCGACGTTCGAGTGACTCTGTCAGTTAGAACGCTGCCTTAGCAAGGCGTTCTACTCTACTCTAACAGTGTTCCATTTTTAATCTGATATTTTCATATGCTTTCCAAAATTCTACCTGCAACTTCATTATGGTGAAATATATGGCGTAACAAATCATATTCGTCTTTTATCATCTCAGCAGGGGAGTTCTTTCACTATCGGATAGAGATATCAGTAGGATTCGCAATAAAGCACCCTACACGCTTCTGTGCACAAAACCAAGTGTGAAGTTATCGTATTTCCTATGTCCCTTCTCCCAGCTACCTATCCATACCCCACCTTACTCCTTGGTATCACTCGCCTATCTCCAATTTCATAAAAACTGAAAACAGGAGGTAGTAATTATTTTTTATAGTTCATTTCTGTTCCTTTGCGCCATAATACACCATTTTAACTAGTAAGATAAATTGTGACGTACGAATCAGATAAGATGGATCACATATAACAGGTGCTATTTACTGTACCGTTGTTCTCAAAATCTGTTCTGTCGATCTTGCAGGACGACAAGGCGGTCGTTTGTTCTCGCAACAAAACTTTGAACAAAGTCGAAGCGATAACAAGAAAATCTGATACATCAGTGCTTTGTTTCATTATTCGTTATGCTTCCTTCGATGCACACTGCAAATGAAATAATCTAATCTGTTGAATATCATTACTTGAAAACCTTCACCAAATAACCAATATCTCCAATTTCCGATAGCCTCCACCGTGTCATACAACTTCCTTTATATGAATAAATGATGCCACTCGCCAGTTTCCATTGTCCTAGAAACCAACACAATCGGTCTGTTGTTCTGCCTCAAAAGTGCATCGATGGTAAAGTCGGAAGCGCTCATCTCAATTGGAAGCCTTGATTGTGGGTCCACATTTGACATAAGGAATCGAAATTGATCATTAGACAGTGCCTCATAAGGCGACGCAATTTCCTCCTTGACGGAAAACAGTTATTGTTCAACCAGAATATTGAAATTTTGGGGGGAATATTTTTATATTCATTGTGAATAATTACCTAGCAACCGGATTATTTGCTATTGAGACTTCAAACTAACTAACTAAGTAGTAAGTTACAGTTGATCCATATAAAGATTTATAGAATAGTGTTAAATGTCAATTCCCAAGCGTCTGATTCGAGTTACTTGGCAAACACTCACTGTCCCAAGATTGTATTTCAAATTTCTAACTATTTGCGTAGAAGAGCAGAATTCTTTCGAATCGCTCCCCCTTCTCATCAAAACTATAATAATAATAATAATAATAGTACTACTACTACTACTAGTACTACTACTACTACTGTTACTAATAATAGTCTTCTTGCTTCTTTTAGATTTGTTATGTACAACTAACGTTCAGGAAGGTGGCCGCTGTCAAACTAAGGTTGCCTGGGAAAATACAGAAATGGAAGCATTTGGAACCCGGGACTTTCGGGTAAATATTCTGATGACAGCCACTTATTCACCACAGCCCGGTAAGGCAAAGATTACTGTCTTGCTGACCTACTCATTCACTGTCTGAAATCACGAGTTAACATTAGTTTGAATGAAACGTATCCGACAGAACTGATAAATGTGTCCAAAGCTACGAAATGTAGCAAATATCTTATTTCTGTCCAGGATCAATATCTAGTGGAATATTTCGAATACACGAATTTGAAAAAGTAATGAGAAAGGGCTTTTTCTCTTAAATGACATTTGTGAGTGTTTAGAAATGAAGGAATGTAGATCAAATTACCATTTTATTTCGTTTGTTAGTAGTGACGGGTACTTCAGCATACCAGGTTTAGTTCTTCCTGTAAATGATCTGTTTTTGTCACGACCAACTATTCATCTCATTTAGAATGCCCTTGTGATTTTGTCGTGATGCAAGCTTAGTAAGGAAATTTGACCTAAAAGAACATCGGCACAGAGGTTAGGTGGAGTGGGAATTTTTAAACCACAACGACAACGGCTACCTTGCAAAGTTCGTTGATAAGTATGCCAGACAGCAGGGAGAAAAACATACACTGCTAACTGTTCCCCGGAAAAGTATTTTTCTTTGTTTACCCCATAAAGGTGATAACTTACCGATTCTCATCAAACGCCGGCTCAATGCGGCAGTCAATCGAACGTACCGTGCGACCAAGTTGATCTTCATTGAGCAGACACATCGAGTGCCGATACCACCGAGAAAGGATCCCATCCCTGCAACCACCAACCGAAATGTAATCAATTAATTCTCTTGTATCTGTGGATGCAGATACGTTGGTCGTACGTTGTGGCATTTGGGAACACGAATCTCGGAACACATTCCAAAATAGATACTGGCAAACGCAACGGGAAGAGCTCGAAGGTCTATCACGAAACACATGAAGGAGGCTGGCCACCGAGTGAATCCAACGGACGCATTCCGAATTATCTACCGTCCGAAACGACCCTACCAGCTAAACTTCGTGGAAGCCGTAACCATACGAAGAACGAACCCCATTTTGTGCGCTCAGAAGCAGATGATGGTCGCATTGGCTTTACCGTGGAGTTAATCCGCCCCCGCCCCACCCTATCATTTATCCATCACATCATTGTGACTTTCGTTCTTCTCTCCCTGCTCCATTCACTCAAACCGTCCATCCACACACCAATACGCCTCCCCCATTTCACACGTCCATTTGAATAATGAAATCCAACTTTTGTTCTTGATAATCGTCAGTATTATATAATCGGCCTATTAACTTACTGTCCTCGCATGTCCACGTGTTCTAACTTTCCCTCTCCGCCTCATACCTACTGAAACACACACACGCGCGCACATTAACACGTTATTCTCACCCATTTGCGAACAATTTTTCACTCATCTGTATTCCAATTAGGAGAAAAAAATGTTGGTAAACTAGTTAAACTGTCTCGTGAACAAGTTTGAATCTCGCCTTTAAATCTATTTGTCACCATACCCCGTGAACATATACAATGTCCAATTGTAATTCGCATGAAGTAACTGATGATATGCGAAAGAAATGTCGCTGCAACAGACATCTTGCATAACACTACCAGCCTTTATCAGATTAATTTTTGTTGAACAATGCCAGGAAGCAGTGTTCATGAGTGAATGTTGTATACTTTGTCGATGCCATGAGAATGAGTCTACATGACCCTTCATGTTTTAATCAGTGTTTTGAAAATCCAATTGTACAAAGAACTATCTGTGGTTGTGGTATCAGTCAAAGCTCTTACTTTGTTGAGTAAAATCTGGACCACCACGAAGGAAAGATAATACATTGCGGACGCCCGTAGTCCTATAAAGTAGAAAACCGTATTATTATCGTGTTTCTGCCGCTTAGATGAGATCGATAAATCTTTGGTAGCTCCCAGGTTTTCTAAATTGTTGGCAACCAGTATAATTAGTGGTCTATTTGAAGCTAGTGCTTGATATATTCACCAATCCTCTGCTTCAAACGTTCTAACCAAACGCTTCCATACTCTTCCATACTCTAACTTCTACTGAACTTAGGCTAGCAGAAAATGTTGTTCTTACGCGCATTCGTTCCGCATTTGATGTCCCGTATGGTCTATAAATCAAACAGATGCACGCTAGATGCAGTTTTCGCACGTGTACATAAAATTAACAAATACTATAATGAATCTAAGAAATCTGTTTTTTGTATGATTCCGTACTACGCATCTGTTTTTGATTCTATTCCTCATGCCCTACTTCCTTGTACACCGGAAACCTTTGGTTGTCCTAAGTAGTTATAAGCTTGACTTGCCGATTACTTCTTCGGGAGAACTCAATGTACCAGGTTAGGTTGGGAGAAATCCAAACCGTTTAATAATAATTCTGGGGTACTCCGAGGTGGAGTCCTTTCCCAAAACTTATCTTCTACGTATACTAGTGAATTGTCTGCTAGTGTTCCTCGTTCTCTCTTGTAATAAGCCGACGATGTGGATATATTTCACGCCCTCTCCGATTCTTCTAGTCTTCCACAAGTTTCTCGCAACTTGAAGAAAGTTCATAAGATTTCTGCCACATCCAACCTCTTCCTTAATCGCTCTAAATGTTTCCAAAGTCTGTTTATCCTATCACATTCATCCTTCCCATCTGAACCAGTACCGATTAACTCCGAACCAGTATCCAAGGTAAGCTGTAATAAATATCTCGGGTAATTTGTCGATGCCAATTTGCAATAAACCTCTCACATTCAGCATATTGTCAGTAAGCTTCTATGACTTTCTCTTCGTATTTGTAATTTTTTTCAGTTTCGTAATCAACAATCGATTCTTCTCACATTTGTGTACCAGTATGTTTTCCCCGTTTCACTTTTTTGGTCATCTGTTATTTTTTCCCAATCACCTAAAGGAAGCTTTATCCTGCTTCGACATGGACTGACCATCATTAGCCGCGTGTCTTCAGTCTTACTCGAGGAGATGGTAACTAACTTATGCGCACGTTATTTTATTGCATCTGAAAAGTTTGTACGTAAGATTCTTATCTGCTCTACACATCCGCTGCACATAGAGTTAACTTCCTGTTGTTCCCATCCTTCAACTAGACCTCAGTACGATTGTGTTCCCTGTCGAATAATCATATATCATAACTCTATGGCAACCTCATTTCGCTCGTATTCCAGTTAACAGAGAGCAGCGTTTCACAGACTTTGTTGACATTTTCGCGAGTGAAATCATTCTGTTACTATTGTTTTTTTAAAATTTTTCTCCACTATTCAACTTGTATATTTTTAACTGAGATGTAAGCCTACAGACGTTATTCCAATAACAATAACAATAATCATAACAATTATATCAAACAATTTCCTTGTTGATTCTGGTGGTGGTTTGGGTTTATCTGGGTGAAATTTCGATACTACACACCAATGTTTAGTTTCAGGAAATGAACGACGCTCTCACTGAGGTATTTTCAAACAGCATTTTCATGAGTAGTGTAGAGACATAGTAAGCTATGTTCAACAATGGTGTCTGCTGTATTTGATCAACTAAATTCACACTAATGGTATCGTTCTGATTTCGTTCGCTTGTGTGGATCGTGAATACATGGTCCTTTGCGAACAACTTTCATTTTGATGGAACTTGTTAACGGATTTTTTATTTTCCTCTTTTGTAAGAAAGCGTCAGGTGACGCGTTCAACATCCATTCTTCGGATTCACGTTCTCCCTGGTCACAGCATGCCGAGTTCTTCACTTCTTCGCCTTGCACCAAGCCTCCTTAAAAAGAAAATCTTGATATATTGAGAACACTGAGCATGCTCATGCTTGCGGTTCCGCATAGAAGAACTAGTATTTGAAGACTTTTGAAAACCTTGGACAGGATGAGTAGGGTTCGAAAGTCAGAACATTACCTTTGTCTATCAGGGTAGAATGTCATATGATGACGTTCATTCAACCACTCGACGTTCGGAAATAAAAGTCACTGTCCTTGAATGAAGCTTTGTTTCCTTTTGCCGATTGAACTTGAAATCGAAAACGTGGATGGGAAGAAATGCATGATATAGAGGTCGGAAATGAGAGAAACTAGGTACAGAACACTCCGAACACAAAGGAACACGAATATCTCGTGACGCGCAATACGCATATCTCAGGAGAAAATCCATTTATAGAGGCACTAACAGCAACCGAATTTTCCGATAGCCCAAACTCAAGTATCATATGTAACAATGGATAGAATGGCATTGATGCAGTGAAGAAAGTATAGATGGTTCGTCGAGCGTTAGTGGTAAGTATTCTGTCATTTTACAAATGCAAACAAACCTAAACAAGAGTATTGGATTCAAGGAACCATTGAGGTAACACAAGTTGTAATAATCCATCACCAAAGCAAGTGGAAAGAACAGTTGCGGAAAAAAAATTGTTTTTGTTTCGAATGAGATCGAAGGATAGTGCAGATGAAGTTTTCATTCTCCACACTCAGCAAAACATGAGGCTTTATCCAAACGAGGATTGGAAATGCATACACAACATATTCCACTTTTAGAAAGGACCTTACAAAAAGTCAGTCGCCATTTATGATGCTTTTGTTGCTAGGCTTTTTTAAGCCACATCTTTATTCAATGGTTTTAAGTTATTGCAATCGAGTCCTACTACTTACAAAATCCCGGTAGATGGATTTTACCCGAAAAATTGTTCACTATTCTGCTTTAGTTTTGTGCGAAGTGAAAACAAATATCATCGTCTATTGCTCTATCGCTTCCCATCGTCTCGTCCCTCTCATCCTAACAAGTAAATTCCCTCTAACACTTTCTATGATCTGATTGGACCGTTTTCCGCTATCTGCAAAGCTTAAAATTCCTCACCCCAACACGAAAATGTCTGATTACCGGCTTGTACGTTTTACAATGCTCTTGTTGTTACGTCCAGTCCATCCGTGTGCTGATGGCACTCCTGCTGCACAGTCGAAGTTTACTGGGCATGCCTGAGACTCACGGCTGTAAACAAGGTGTGGTTTCTCGTCTGAGTTAGCTGGGCAAGCACCAGGTCCCTTGTGGCTGCACCATCCGACCACTCGTTATATGAACCCGATCGGTCGTGTGATTTTCGTGCTGGCACAGGGGGAGGATATGTTCCGAATCGGAGAATCACTGCTTCACAACTGATTCTCTTGTGGTGATTCTGTACTAACACTTAGTCAGCATCGAATTTGGTAACAACAAAGTTTCCAATCTGTTCTAACTGATATGACGCAATACCTAATGATCTGTTCGTACCATACCCAGTGATTCACTAATTGTTGAGAAAAAATTGCAGTTGACATTGCTTTGCTCTTGTATTCGATTAAACCGTGTCAGATGGCAGTGGGTGATCATAACTCACAGATCAATTCACATACTTCCTGAATCGGTTGTGTACCTAGTGCGGAAGGCAGACCGGTCTGCTTCGACCTTTCACTGGTCGTTAAAAGTAACTCACAGTAGTCCATCATTGCAAGATTGACTAAAAGAAAAAGGATAAAGCAGATGTGGTTTGATAGAACTCATCAAGTTTGAGTTTTCGGTAATCGTGCGAACAAATCAACCGTCTTAATCCGCTAAAATAAAAAACGGCAGGTTTATCTGTGAAAAAATGCACCATTTTCTACAGACGGGGCGGGTTCAGAGCGGAATGAATGAAATCCAGAAGATACCATTGAATAGAGAAAAGTTGAGTAATAATGTGAAAAGGATTATGTCTACACAACCGCCCAGCTCAGTTCAGAGTAGAAAAAATGTCACTGTTTTCCACCTACATGGTAGATAGCTCGTTTACACAATCTTACGTGGTAACATGCGGGAAACACTGCAGAGTGGCATCCGCGGTGCAAATTAAAATTCTATCTTATTGGACATTCAGTATTAAGACAACCATGGGTAGACTAGTTTACCGACCTCTACTTAATACCTTATGGAGCAACCAGCTTTTAGGATCACGGATAACTGTGACGCATTCATACCACCATCTGTCTCATTCACGAAACTATAAACGATCGCACAAATGCAACCAGTATGTGAAAAGATGCAACGGGTTGAGCAGTGATATAATGAAGATAAGAAACCATGCGATGAAGCTGATTAGCGCAAGGAGAGACCGAAGGTAACAGATTGTTGTCATCCGCATTCTGGATAGAATGTATTAATCAGCCGGGGAATGACAGAGGAAAATACTATTTCTGTTAGCTAGTGCGTATGTTCGAATTTGATCTTACTATTCAGGTGAAATACTGGTAATGCTTTCATCATTGTTACCATTGTTAAGTACCTTGTCAGGTGTGCATTTTAATGTCAGAAATACGTAGGCAATCGCATTTGATTCAAAAGACTCGGTTTTAATGAAGAGAAACTCGGCCTCAATGGAATGTACTCATTGGGCTATTGAGGGCTCAGACTGACTCCACTCATGCAATAAATCATGCTCACTCACATTCACGTCTGGGTATAATGGACGACTTATCGATCCATCTTGACCTGATTCGCTTCCTTACCCGACCGACAAAGGTCAATTAACTCCAGGTTCCTTCATCGCATCGATCAACGATCCCGAGTGGAACGTGTGTGTGTGTGACAGGGGTGGGGTGGGGTGCTAGGGGGGGGGGAAGCCCACCTCACACCACTGAAACATTCATCCTCCCTCGGTAACTCACTCAAAAAGTACTTTTGTTTGTTTACGGAGAAGTGAGTTCATTCGGACTGGATGGGTTTTAGACAGACCCGGTTCAATCGGTGACATTTGACGGCCTAACCACCAACCTAACCACCAATCTTGTGGGATTCACAAAGCAGTGCGGTTGGTTGAATTCACTTGAAGTTACAACGGATTCAATTGAAGTTGAAAAGATACAGTTGTACCGGTAAATGGCAAGGTACGAATCTACATAGAAGACATCGTTCTTCTCCATAGAAGGATCACAGATCCGGAAAGATTGTGACGATTTTATTCAGTTTTTTCCAATGAATTGCCACCCACTTTTCGTAAAACCAATTTTCTACCATAGTTTCTGTTGGTCGAAACAATTAACTGCCTTATCCGTGGAGCAGTTTTATATCAAACTAAAAAAATTCAAACTGTGAAGATGACGAAAACGTAGAGTTCGATCATAGCAGGTTGATACGTGGTTGTATGCTATCGACAACAAAAGCAATGGGAACTGGTGGACACAACCCTTTCTTTATTCATTCACTCAAACTCTCTTTGAATCTCAGTTGCCGAAAATCATTGGCAGTCAATTAAATGGAAGAACACAGATGTGATCATAATTCATTTCTTATTAAGTTGATATAGACCAATTTAGATTTTTGCTTCCTAAACATGGGATTTATAATGCCCCGTGAACACGAGTTAACTTATCTAACATCACAAATAATGCGTGTTTATATCGGTCCCACGTCACCCGGATGTTGTCGTAAAAACGAAACATTGAATAATGTTCCCTCTAGAATAAGTTAATTCATTTCCTTCTTTCCTTTCATCCTGTGAAGCGTTCAAAATCTGACATTTTTCCGGATGACTAACATGCAGTTCTAACGCTTTAACTTCATACATGACATGAATATAAAGTGACAGTTGGGCATACTGTTTTTTTCGAATTTCTCATGCACTCCAGTGATCCCATGCAAAAGTCAACGGGAAAAGTCCTACACCGATATGACAGTGAATTTCATCCATCCCTATTTGTTTGTCCATAGAGTTCAAGCCTATTACGAGTGTGCCTTACGAAAGTGCGAAAAACACGTGACTCTTACACATGACTTTTAACTATCTTAAAATTATTCGACTTTACAATACCTCAAAAACGTTCGGACACTGCAATATTTGCATAAAGTTAACTCTCAGAACTAAACATCATTTCTTGTGCATTCAGGAAACGGAAACCAATAACACACTAACTTTTCTTCACCTGAAAGTTGCAAAACGATAAATGAGACACTACAACGCTTAGTCTACCGAAAAGCGACATGAAACGGACAATACTTACATTTTCCCAGCTTTTCTTCATGACTTACAAACGTGGGCTTGTGGAAGCTTTATTTCATTAGGTGAAAACCATTAGTTCTCCAAATACACTAAAGGAAGAAGAGGATTTCCTAAGGAGAACATCGCTAAACAATGGTTACCCAGAAAGGTTTATAGATATTCACAGTAGACCATTTCCAAAAGGTAACCCAACTCAAAATGTGGGTAAAAAAAGGCCATCTATATCAAGCTTGAGTTCAAAGGTGACCACATTTACAATGATGTTCGCCAGATGCGGAGGTCAGCTTTAGACTGTACATTCCCAGCTGCTCAACTCGGACTCGTTGCCTCCAGTCGTGGAATTCATTTGGACAAACGTAAACTTGGCTGGCAAACCAGGTCCGTCTCACACACTGTATACCAGTTCATCTGCAGTTGCGGTGACAGGAACATAGGCAGAACAAACTGTCAGCTCTCATAATGGATGGCCAAACATACTCCAAAGTGGTTAGTGAAATTATTGAAGCAACCGAAAAATGATGGCCAAGTGATTACAAGAAATCCAGGGTGATCTGTTGCAAAACATGGCAAATAGACAAATAGCTAGTCCCAATTCGTCTTTCAAACCATTATTAAAAAACCTCGAATTACGTAATCACAATGCCAAACTTTTAGTGATTAGTGAAGCACTGCTTATTTGATTACATCACCCGACCTTATGCGCACAAACGTTTTTGATACAATCAATCCACTCAGAGTGGACTTGACGTGCTACTTCTAAAATCAGTAATCTTTGTATGTTTGTACATGTTTGTTCACCATAATTGATTATATATATATATATATACATGCAGTACTCATATGAAGTTTTAGCACGGTTCGTACTGGTAAAACTGAAAGATGATACCTCATTTGGGACAAAAGTCCCGGTGTATCATCATCTCTCATACTCAAAATTAGTTGTATTATTAAAACGCCGAGGTCAAACGTTTAGCTTCAATACTTCCGACACCAGCAGTGTTTAAACATTGCACATCATTATCATAGATCGCCGAGAAAATTGAACCCAGTCCTGATGCATAAAGCGCAGACCCCTCCCTCCACACACTGTCTCCCTCCGATCCGCACACGTCTGTACACCTCCAAACAGTGACTGTATCATCGAGCGGTCAACTATTACACAATGCAACATAGATTCCCTTAAGCACGAGACCTGGAATAATTGCCGCATATATTAAATCCATTATTATGGTCAGTTCAGCTACACAGAGGCACATGAACGCATCTTCAGATTGGTCAAAAAATTGCTAAGTAG
>UZAN01039591.1:90096-120268 GCA_900618425.1 Echinostoma caproni
GAATGATTCTTCACACACTGAAAGAGTTACGTTACAGAGACTTTCGCAATCGGTGAAAATCTGCAAAGTACGGGCTTTCTTTTGCCATAACATATCTATTTAATGCATTTCGAATCCACTGCAAACGCCCAGAACCCTATCCGACTTTCTCGTACAAGCTTCTTCAGCTCTTTAACATATTCTACACCCTTGCACTTGCGTAATTTAAGCATCCCAATAGTTCCCGTATTACTACTCACCAATGAAGTATACAAAAACTTGAATCATCAAATGACTGAACTATTTTATGCTTCTGTTATGTTCGTCATGTTGATGATAAGCATACGAATATGCTGCTTATCCAAAAAGAGCATTATAACTGTTCCAAATATACAACAAGAACCTGCACTTCTTCCGTTGGCGCAGAATCGTGCATCTGGTTCTCAAGTTCTTTTCCGGCTACAAGCCTGAGCCTAACTGATCGTTTCATTCAAGATATACGTATCGGCACAAGTACAATGTGCACTTTGTTGCGCATTCACATTCAACTTTTCTCTTCCTCCTCCAGTTTTTTCTGGGTTTTCCCAAGACAGCTCCATTGAAATTATCGGTATGAATAGTTCCAAAAGGATTGGAGTTCTTTTCAAAGAAAACCAAATTCATTGTTTATTTATCAATTCATCAGGGCTTTGTTGTTCGTGATTGGTGAGGAACCAACGCCTGTCGGCGAAATAAATCATGGATCCTTATAACACACAATACCGCGCTTGCATTGGAATAAGTAGTATCTAAGCTAAAATCTGGTTGCGTGTTCAATCATCACTGTCGCTGTTTCTTGTAAGTGTTTCAAATGCTTTGGTATGAGGAGAAGCATAGTTTGTCACATGAACAGTGAACTTCTACGAGAAGCAATGCAGCGGAAGGAGATCGATCACATCGAAGCAAGTTCAGGATTCATTTCAGTTGCATTTAAGAAAAGCTGTAAATAACCAATATCGAGGACAGCTCAGGCGGACTGGCCACAAGTGTCGTGTGCCACCATTCGAAAAACGATAGCTAATTTTGAACTGCAGCTTAGGTCAGCTGGTGTGGAGTCTTTGTAGAACAAAAAAGGAACGGCATGTATCGGTTTTTCAAAATATCCACATCGCCCGGCGCCAGTCTATTTGATGTTCGGCTGATTTCACTGTCAATTTTTCGGCGGTTTGCGAGCAACACACCAGACACAAAAAAAATAATCTGTTTAACTAGTTTTCCAAATAAATCCCTTTAACCAATCAAAAAGTCAAACATCTATCACGCCCAATCAGTTGAAAGCAGAGTAAATGACGGGGTTTGGTTGTTGGCCTCACCTACGTTCCAGTCTGAATAGTGCTAAATGTGTTACACTAAGGAAACAGGTTTTCTTTGACCAGAACTCTCGAAAGGCAATTGTAAGAAGCCATAGCGTTTCAAGGTAGATCTCAATAAAATACGAACTGAAATTTCAAAAGTTGAATTCATGTCGTTTTACCGCCCAATGTATACGAAAACCTTTGCCTGTTGTTGAAGACAGGTGTAGGTTGGTCGCCTCGTCATTGGAAATCGCTGATCAGATTGCTGCATATATTGAAGAAAACTGACAAATGCGATTGTATTACAAAGGGGGTGGACCCCAATTTCTCATAAACAAGTGTGGTCACACAGGGCCAGGTGGCCAGGTGGCAATGATCACCAAATTATCACCACCCCATAGAGTAGGTGAGTTCAAAGCCCACCATCACCGCTTGAATTGCCTTTTAATGTGATTGGGAGCCTTTTGATTGACCGCTTTCCCTTCCTACAATAATTTATGATTGCGTATAAAATAAAAGTGTGTGACAATAAGAAAGGTGAAAAAAGGAAATTAGGACACCTGAGAGATAGATCAACGGACAGACAAGCAGAGAGACTGACCGACTGACCGAACATTCCAAAGAAAACAAATGATTTCCAACTGAGAAATCCAAGTACTTGTGTTTGCACATCAGATATAAGAGTACGTCCTAGTATTTCTTTTCTTTTGATAAGACGGAATAAATAGCAAAATTACATTCGACGATCAAAGGGAGGAACGTTAAACGATGCTTACCGCAGGGTACACTTTTCCATATATTTAAGAGAGAACAACGTTTTTTGATTATACTGAAGAAAATGTTTAGCAAAGATGACAAAATTGGTGATTTACTTTTGCAAAATAAATGAGTGTTTACATCTTAATGGCTGTCTGAATGTCTCTATTCATCTTCATCAACATCGGTAGGGAATAGTCCTACAGTTTCAGATGAACAATTTCACGGGGTTTTATATGTGAAAATTTGAAAAAAGTTGACTACAATGCTTCATGGGAATTATGACATGAAAGAATAAAATATTCATATAATTATGGGTAGGTTTTTCATCAAATTCCCACAAGTTGCCCTTCATTGAACTTCCTGATTATCGTTGTAACAGAGCTGTTTTGAGTCACAATTAAAACCCAATGAGGTCTGAATCAAACTGATTGATTATCAATAAATTTATGTCTGCGAGTGATATTCTATTACACATCTATCTGCTATAAATTATACCATATTTTATTCATTTCTTGAAGGACTAGAAGTATATAATTCACTTCACTCCCGGACAAATGCGTCTAATCAGAATCGAATCACTTCTGCACTATTGTGACCCCATGTGGTTTCCTGCTCGAACTCTTTGGTTTTAAATTATAGGGCAGTGGATTCCCTCAAATATCAAAGCCTATCGCTCTAATATGGTACACGATCAACATACGGGTCCTTTCTATACAGTGGCATAGTTATTGATACTAGAGTGATAATATGACAATAAGATACTGAATATCAGTCGAGAATTCTGACCAATAAAATAGGTAAGATGAAAGTTGTTCTGCATAATATCCAGGGGCCAGGTGTACTTAGGATACGGAAAACTGCGCAATCCGTAGCAATTCAAACTTTTTAAAGCAAAAATGAGCCTCCAGCGTGACCTGGTTCAAGCGGTGCAATTGTTGTGGCCATAAGCGTGATTACCACACATTCCCCCGTAAATGCATCTCCCATTATCTGCCGTCTCATTTGCTGACTTTCTGTGCATACCTTTTAATCCGTTTTATTCATTTTGGACCTGCACCTTTCTAATAGGGAGCAGCTTATGCTCTATAATTGTTTTACTTTCTCATGATTCCATGGTTTGATGTCAACCAACCGTATTGCATACTCAGAGAGAAACTTTCGTGCTACAGTAGTTTTGAGCTACTTGGTATTCTAGTAAAGGATTCCATCGTTTACTTATTTTCCCAAAGCGGTATATCGCGTTTATACTTTGTTCTGAAACATTGTTCGACTTTAATATGTGTGCAGTATTGGGTCCGATTTTCAGCAGTTTGCTCTAGTAATGCGTCATGTGAGGTGGAACCCGAGGCGGTCTGCCATCCCCATGGAGACAAAACGTTTAATTTGCAAACTTCTAACTAAGGCTTCCTCATATTATCAAACGCTTTCTCCAGTCGTGGCGACAGAAAGTTTAAGGAAAGTTGTAGTGTGGTTGTGATTTCAGCGGGAAACCGAGAAGTCTCCACAGGGAACTATCACAAATCACCTAAAGCATCATGGTTGTGGAATAGTTCTACCAACCTGAGTTAAATCTGTTGAATAGGCGCTTTCCGTAATTAATATTTTAAAGATATTGATTTGATGTCGTGGTTCTTTTCCGTTGGGAAAAAATATGTGTACCAATTCGAAAAGAAGAATAGCTAATAATCAGACAGCTTCATTCAACCGTGCCAAGTGATTGCCAGGTTTTCTGTCCTAAAATGAATATCACACAGTCATTCCATCCTAATCGCTGCAGGCGGTGCTATCTGACAACCACAGAGGGATGTTATTCCGGTTAAAGCAATCACTGTACATTTTTTTTACACCACGTCTTGTGACAGCTTGTATACCCTGGTAGCTACATCGCCATTGGTCAGTACACGTTGCCCCATATTTGACCTTATCAGAACTGGTTTACTTTTTACCATATGTTAGTCAAATCAAAGCAGGAATGCATTCTTTTTGTCCAAAATGCAGTTCACTTTTGGTAAACTACCAGGGGACTGGGTTTTGGTCTACCGCAAAAACTGTCCGTGGTCGTGGCCTGACTGGTCTCATTCGGATAAACAATGAACCGAATTCTGACAGTCACTATAGTCCTTCCGGTTAATCTGAACCAATTCACATCAAATTATGTTATCTATCATCTACACTCCCTGTTCTCGACTATTTGCGATCAGTGGTCAATGGGAGAGTACGATCGCTGTCAAACACTTTGGAGTAAATGAAACAATGCTTCTATCTAGTTTGTTATGTGGTGATGGGAGATGAACTATGATCTGCAGTTTGGTGTTTATCGCATTGGACGCCCTTGAACAAATACTTTTCCGCTTGTTACAATACTACTGCATTTCCTTGTACTGAGTTATGATTGCCAGCTAGGTTGCTGCTGCACGGAATTGGATGCAGACCAGTTACTATTCCGTATGCGAGTCAATCCAATCAGACTATCAACATAGTTAACTGATGAAAGAGTAACTAGCTCATGGATCATGGAAAGAAATATCAGTGTTTGTGTCTCTGTGATGACATGTCAAAAGTTTTCTCTCAACGATCAAATAAACAGGGTCAGCTAATGAGAGTACTTGAGAAAAATATAAAGTTTGGCTGTATCATTTGCATGTTTATGGGTGGACAGTAAAGTAGTGTTATTGGTTTGCAAGAACAGTTACCATACATGAACAATGCGTAAAAAGCTTTGAACTTACAGCAAAAAGCTGTATGGTTTATGTCTCGGCCTAACTGCGATCCAGATCCCCAAGGGGTTCGTAGGCATTTGATATTGAATAACTCATTGAAAAGTATAGTCGTGAAGTTCTCATTGCTTCACATAAAACAGTCCCTCGATACTGTTCGCGGTTTATTCGTTTCTTCACTACAACATTTCGCTCAATCAGGATACGAGATTCCAATATCTACCTCTAAAAATGTTCCAATTCAGAAGGGTTTAGTTTTGGAGGTTTTCAGTGCAAAGTTACTGGATAATTTCGCCTAGCCCTAAGATTCTATGGATTCCAAATTTTCAATGTCGATAATAAGCAGTTCTTCAAAAACTCCCAATACTCGGTTGAGCATAGCAAAATTAACTTTACTATTCGTGAGCCTTTTAATACTAACAAAATTGAATGGAAAACGTATATAAAAACGGTTGGAGAATGCACACCAGAACTAAACTCAAACGAAATGCAAGTCCAACAAAATTTAACGAAAAGAGCATTGAAAATTGTAGTAATCGGAGTAAACGCCAAATACAAAATACGAAGCTCGAGCCATGAGTCGCAAACCGAACGTGGATGCCTAATGGTAATCTCACTCTAACAGGTCCAGTCGCCGAGACGCAGGAAGACGGTCAGATAAGTAGTGGTCCCCTTCGTTGGAAGAAATCTGTGATATCAAATTATTAACACAAAAATGTAATTTGTAAAAATAGATAACCGATCACCTGCTTGTATTTCTTTCGACTCAAAGCCACTGCTTGAACCGTACCGCATCCGATTGTTCAATTACATATATATATACATTTATATACATACATTTACATATATATGTATATATATATAAATCTATGTATATGTATATGGATATATGTTCTTTGCTGGGAAACTCCAACGCGTAGCCAATTGGTTGTTAGTATGTTGGAGAGTTGGATCACCACAAAAAATTGTTTTCTCATCAAAAACTTGAATGGATAATTAGAAAAAACATGGATTTGCAAGATCAAAATGGAAATGCTGGTTTGATCGACCTGTAACGTTTTTTTCATTGATCGGTTGATGATTAGGAATGACCAGAGCATCGAAAAATGCGACATCGTCAGCCGACTGATTAGCAAACGGTTGAATCCTGTCATCGAACTGCTCTACTATGCAGTTGATCCGGTCATCGTTTTCATGATCCCCTGGATATCAGCGAATCTAATGAGAGAACCATTGTACGGCTCTACCAGATAAAACAGCATTACCAATGTGTGTGCTTGGATGCTCAACGTTGCTCACAGACCGAACACAAAGGTAATTAATACGCTAACACATCCCATTGTAATATAAGATAGAGCGATGGCTAACCAATTCGAAATTCTTACGTCATCATTTGGAGAGAACCGACTAAGTCTAACTCTCGGATTGCAGTAGTTGAGTTTCCAATAAAAATTTATCTGAGTAGAAGTTGAATGTTTTATCTGATTAACTGCAGATAGTTTGGAAGATATAGAGTCTCAGCCATCGCAGTGTAGGTCAGTATTGCCCGATCACTTTGTTCAGTGTTACTTTGACACCAGTTACCAACACATTTCAATATTTGCTTTTGACGAACAACGGAATCAAGATTAAAACGTATTTTGATTCCCCTAAGCGAACTCAACAATCTTCTGTATTGAAAATACCTCACAAATGGTTTTTGATAGAGCCATAAACAGCAAGCAAGAAAATATAGAATATTTTCGTCTTACTTCATATAATCTTATAAAAACGATGGTGCAAATTGAGTACTGTCCAAACAAAGTAAAACGTCGCATCACAAACGGAACATCCGTCTCAAAGTAACTACTTTTTGTCAGACAGCTAATATTTATTGAATAACGACCAGAGATGGAACATAGAATGATGTTTGTTGAGCTCAAACCTATTTAGAGTTTGTTTAAGTACACTAGGATAGAGCTACAACGCGTGCACAAGACAGAAATCACATTGACCCGATATTCATTAAAACAAGGGTTTTCAATCACAGGGATCGGGAAAAGCATTATGTCTTCTATGGAAACACAAGATACTCTGTGAATATTTCTTTGTATATCTGTAGAAACTCAACGGAACACGTTGTAACTCCAAGTGGATCTACCAAATGCATTCTTGCGCTGCAATTCCTAGATTGACTACTGTATTATATCAATAATGCTAAAAACGATGACGTGAGACTTACAGCTTCTCCAACCGCTGCTATGATTCGTCGCTTAAGGTCTCACTATATTTATTCGGTTCCTATAATTCGTTGAACGAAACTGAATGGGACAATAAATACTCACAGTTAGCAATGACCTTTCAAATAATGATAACTTTGTACCCAGTGTTTCATGAAATCCATGGAATATACTCCTAATCAAGCACCATATATGTTCGATAGGATTGAGTATTTGCAATCATGGTGGCATCCTCAGCAGCTTTGCCTCGCAATATACACTCTCAGTGGTCTTATAACTGATACCATTATGTATCGCAACCACGCGCCAATCCTGTGGTAGGCTTCGGCGATTAAACTATTGCCCCAGCAACTACGTTGATCGCTCGTCACCCACGAAAGTGCATCTTTCGGCGTACATCGTCAGCACAAAACTCGTCCCTGGTTGCAGCTACTGCGGTCATTTTTGGTGATTGACGTTTCCTCAATGTTCGGGCAAGCTATGCTTTAGCTGTCGAGCGCATAAACAGTGCATCACCCCTTGTGATTATTGAGTAGCGTCTAAATTAGCCGTCGCCAGCAAATCACTCGGTTTCACCGATCCACCGAAAGAAAGTCCATCAGCGAGCTCCACAACATACACGACTGAGGTCTGAATCTTTTCAACACAGAAAGAGCGTTGAAAGATAGATGGTCAATCAGAGGGTAAAAAACGTGTGATCAATTAACAAATGAGTTGCACTGAACGGAAGCGGGTCGGACCACACTGTTTCTTTCATAATTCAAGGTGTTAATAACACAAATCAAAGTGAAATTTCTTCAAATGGGTATGCTTATTAAACTAATGCTCAAATGCGATGGGAATGTTTGTGATGACCAATAAAGAACACTGGACAGCTGTTTCGTTCTGTTCGGGACTCGTCAGCAGTGCGTACGTTTTGTGTCTCTGTCAGGATTCGAACCGCGATCAGTTTGGTCGGGACTTCAAACCCTTATCCCTGAGCTATACGGTCGACTTGTATTCTTTTCAGTCCAGGTTCTTGCAGTTGTAACAATATAACAACAGTGGATTTCTTACAATAGTTATTTGGGTAAAAACAGGAAAATTTAGAATTTTATTCAATAACTTTCTGTACCGCGAAATTCAGACCATTTGAAATACTGTTTGCAGGTATCACTATTCATTAACTAACTAA
Source organism: Echinostoma caproni (assembly GCA_900618425.1). Lineage (NCBI taxonomy): Eukaryota > Metazoa > Platyhelminthes > Trematoda > Plagiorchiida > Echinostomatidae > Echinostoma > Echinostoma caproni. The sequence goes on from UZAN01039591.1 coordinate 98,279, forward strand.
TGATGGTATTTTGTTTGGTTCATGGTATCGCGGATAGGTAATTGGTAGGAGTTAAGCCTGGAATAAACCATCCAGGTGCCACCTCTGCCACATGAACTGTGCCCGGTGGAACATCGAAGGAGACTTAATTTGGAACAAACAGCTCTAACCTTGATGGATAATCGACTGACTTTGTTTAGTATGCTCTATCAATTTCAGTTTCAAAACGTTTGGTTTTAAAAAATGCTTTGATATTCGAGGAAACCTTGAACTCAATGGAATTTACTCACTTGATTATTGAAGGCAGACTCGAGTAACGATGCACGTCAACATTCACAACTGATCATGGTGTTCCGACTCGTCTAGAAATGACTCGTTTTTTTGTTCGATTGACTGGGGCCAAAAACTACCGCGTTCATTTATTCACTTCTGGAGTTTACTCGATTATTGGTCACGGGCATGATATCCCCGGGGCTGGAGGACGAACAGTCACACCCCACCCCATCGAAGGGTTTGTTCTGGCTAGGCAACTCACTGAACGTACTTTTGTTTGTTTGTGGCACAATCAATTCATTCCGACCGTATGGGGGTTATAATAATCCCGGTCAAATTGTGGGCCTGTGACTACGGAAGCAGCAACCACTTCGTGGGTATCCATGCAGAATTAAAGTGATGGACTGCTTTGAAGTTAAAACGGATTCGGTTGAAGTTCCGGTGAATTAACCTGAAGCTGCAGCGTTTGAACTTGAAACTGCCAGACCATTGTTATGAGTGCGCTTGTTAGATGGTTGATATTTTAATACGCCTATGGGTGATGGGATTCTGCTCTGCAGAACACGGGGACAGTTGGTGATAACAAAATAACTTAAACCGCGATTAGGAACCATACGGAGCAAGAGTAACATAATGACAATAAACTTGAGCAATTAAATCAATAAAATAAATTGATGGAACGCAACTAGTAATCTTGGAAGGTGGAATGTGCGTTTGGAATGCTGTTTTATTCATAAAATTGGCCCAGATTTAGGGTTTTGAGTTACACGTTTATCCTGGATCAGTTGATGTCAAAAGTAGTTCTAATGCTCCCAATGCAGACATTTTTCGTCATTTGATCTGGCACGGGCCCAAAATGGCTAAAAGTGATTATAATCGTTTGTTGATAATTGCGCACAACCATACACAAGAAAATACTACAATCACATATGTGAATTCGATTGTCTTGGCGAGCAATCTGCCTAACCGTTAGCGAAGTTAATAGAAAAGTAAGTAAAAGTTGATATTTGCAAAACAGGGTAAAAAATTCAGAGCGGTGCCCATGACGCAGGAAGTGAACTAATGTATCTTACATTAAATATCAAACCTTATTAAGTCAAATGTCATCCATACCAGCCAGACCAACACCATCAAACGATTTCTCAATTAAGCGAAGGAGAGACATCTTTTGGCAAATTTATACCTCGGTGTATTTTTATCCTCATTAAGCGGATACAATGAGCACTCCGGTTGGGACCAGGCCTCATGAATGCTGAGTTTCAACAGAACACCGGGTCCATGTTTACTACAAACCATCGTATGCCCCCTCCTCATGCAACTATCAGAGACATTTTGTCTTAATCGTTGGAGACACACATAAGCGGCCTTTTCGCGTCCGAGCTGGGCGCCCTAAAACTGTTTGTCTATGCCCTTCATATACCTTGGCTCCAACAACTACACTCCAACCACAAATGATGACACACAAACACTAAAAACACTTTTTGCCAACCAATATAGGGCCTTTCTCATTATGATCAGTTGAACGGTTGATTCCCGGGGAAATCGGAACCAGAGAGAGTAAAATCATATGGGGTTGGCACATGTCTCAAGTTAAAACTATGAAAACACATGTTCACCTGTGAAACCGAATTCCGTTGTAGCAACCATGGGGCTGCAATTCGATAAACTCCGTTCAAGCAAACTGGTTTAAGGCGAAATGCCACGAACATTCGATTGTCCATCGTCGACCGCATAAACAACATAAACTCTCAAATATGAATTCTTTTATTATCAACACGCTCGTTAGTTAGGGATGTCTCTAGTTTGTTTTGTCAAATAGTTCTCTAAAAGGATTAGCAAGATTTTTTCCGTCAAGTTAAAATCTGGGCTGCATTAAAACCACACAATATATTTGTGAAAGAAAAACCATGACCAACAATTTACCGGATGACAATCAGAATCTGCTGCACAATCATCTTAAAAAATGAACTTGGGGTTCAATGATAGCAAAAGGTGCCGCTTATATGTTTATGTAAATATGCACATCCAAATCTTGTACCTTGCGTGGTGTTAGTGGCATCACTTGGCAGGCGATTGAGAAGGAACTCTAAATCATCACAGATTTTTATGTCATTAGCCGCCTGAAGTCCTATTCCTAATGTGTTTCATGCCCGTGTTTATTTGAAGTGTCAGGCTTACCTAAGTTGGAAATTTATTTTCTTATGAAATAAGCAAAGTTTCATTAGTTGCACTCGAACTTCAGTCTACAATTTAGGACCTTCCGCTAACGAAGGCTTTGTCGTACAGTCTTCTTGATTTTACTTAAGGACTGCATGGATTTTTATTCTTGGGATTTGCTGTGAATTTTTTCTCCGATGTACGGCGCAGAAAGTACGAGATCATAGGCGCTCCTACAATTCCCCGAGTAATATGGCTGTAATCAATCGGTATTCAGCCCATCAGTCTTTTCTCCCGCTACACACCCCATGTAACGGCGGATATAGACATGTTTTATCATGATCTTTGTTGGAAATGATCGCGCGGACAGCACTGATTTCGGAATTCACGTGAAGAGAGAACAATTCTTTCAGCGTATTATATTTTGCGATGCAATGTTAAGGCACATTCGGACGGCTCTGTGCCTAATTCGCTGTTATTGCAAGTGATGTGAGAACATTGCCACGGCCATCGCAAGCTCATCCCACTGAAGACGATACATGTTCGCGAAACCTGCATTTTGAACCGCTTTAAATGTCTGAAGTCCATAGGGTAACACGCGGTTCTGAATTTTGGTATTGTTACACTGGAATACAATATGATTTGAGAAAACGAGTCGATGGAGAAGTGCTTACAGAACTACAGCTATTGGCTCAAGTAAAAATCACTATAAGAGTCGGCGTGAAGAAGATGTGTGCCTGTGTGGGTAGGAGCATTTACTGTGTCAGAGCCAGGGGACACGTTCGGTTCTGTTTTGGTTTTAATACTGGGGGCAATTGAAGCACTTGAAACAGTCGTTTTCGGGCACACAGGTCGGGGCCTAGTAACCGAATGGCAATCGCCTCGGACATGGCCAGTGTCCAAACTTCGATCGATTGAGTAGGTTGAGATAAATAACATTGAAAGCTTTATTCGGTCTTCGATCTTATGTCTGGTGTCTAAGAGATGACGTACGATCGCACTGGAGATGCAGCCGGTTACATTAACTGACACAGTAAATGCTCCCACACACACGCACGCACATCCTCCTCGCTCTAACACCGGTTAATGATCTTTAACTGAGTCAATGGTTGTAATTCTGTAAGTATTTTCCACTGAATGATATGTACCGGCATGACTAGGAATATGCTAAAACAAATGTTCACACCTCATTTGTAACTACCGGCAACCTGGGCTATGACTAGAAAAGATATTGAATCAAGTTTCGGTCAGCTATCTACCGAAAACTTGATGATAAAAGTAGTTTGCTATGTTTTCTGATCGATAATCCCACTTTCGTTTCTCAAAGACCATCCAACTCCTGATAATATCATTAACAGTTTCAGATTCCATTATCTGTAAATTAGATTCGAACGCATCACTTCAACCGTTTATTTTAATTCTGTGCTTTTATTTACGACATCTTGTCACATACAGCATCTAACAGCATATTGATGTCTGAATGAAGATCATTTAGCACACAAGAAATTTTACTATGCCGCATACAGCTATTACCCTGATATCATCCTCCTTTATCTTTAAACTTCCCTTAGTTATAGGACTAACTTAAAAGCATTCATATGATAGCCTATGATTTCGCCAAGAGTAATCCTGTTCCGAGCCAAAAGTTCACCAACTCATCTGGTGTTCGGACGGTAGCCTGAATATTTATAGATCTGTACCTGACCCGAATCCGAGTGTGATTTCACACCACTGAAGTACCCAAAGATGAATCGGGTTAACCAACTTGACCGGTTATTTGACAGGGTGACCCACATATGTTGGAGGTAACACATGTGCACTCCCCTCACAGTGGAGATGTTTTATCATCAGCGAAAAAGTATTGATTAAAGTAACAGCGGTATTTTCTTACGGGAGTGTAACAACATGAGTTGGCGATTTCGTGCACAGCAGTGCATTGGTTGAAAAATAAAAAGTATTTGAATGAAAAGGTCATGTGAGAATGCTTCGTAATGTACAAGAATACCTCGAACTCAAGGAAAAGAACCAAATTTCACGAACACAAAGTTCACCAAACAGTTTATGCAAACGGGTCATCTGGATATAAAGAGCACCTACGAACGTTAATTCTCGAGGAAAATGATGCTTTATTCTACATCGCTTGTTTACCTTTTGAAAAGTATGCATCTGCGTGGTGAACGTTAAACATGATCTTTATTTACGCTATCTATTAATTCTTGTTCGGGTGCAAGCATTCATGTATGAGTACTAGCGTTCCAGATCTGTGTTACTTGAGGATTGATAGAATGAAGCAGCTGCTGTAAAAGAATGATAGAGCATGCATGTACCTAGCCAAATAAACCGGCGACCAAGTGATAATTGCCGTTGGGATTTGCTGTGATATAAATTAATACAGGAAGCTGGGAGTTTATCGAGTATTGTGATTAACCATCATGTTTGGACCGATTGATGCGATGCTACGATACTACCCACGTGGCGACCAGCTGGCAACATATGTTGGTATAAAGTTTGAGCTTTTGTTGAAGTTAAAATTCATTCATTACTCTTACCATACTTTTATTCGTTGTGCAGTCGAAAGCAACTCAATGTTGTCACAGATATGAACATAAGGTGTGAGGATTGGGCAAATAATTTTATACCGAAAGATGTGCTGCTTGCAGCACATTCAGGAGTAAAATAGGGCATGATGTAAATGTTCATTATGTATAGACAAAACATGAGATAACATCACTAGTAACACTAGACTAGACATGCCTACATTTGCTTGGGTTATAATTCCAGAAAACCGGTGCTAATTTGAGGATAATTATTTATTGCTAATCAGAGATAGAGAATGGATGATTTGACGTACATACAGGTATTGATCGTGCAACATTACCCTCATTTTGGAAATTCATTTCAGCTTGCAATATCATACTTATATATGGATGGCTACGAGTAAAGTGTATTTATTCCTGACTTTATCTCCAATATCTTGGTTCACCGTTTGAATTTGCGCGACCTTGAGTGCGGCGATAAGATTTGTAGTAGTTCAAAAGTTACAGCTGGGATTTTAATTTAATCGGAAACATTTCTCTCTATCAGAAACAGGGATAAGTTAGCTACCTTGCAATTGACCACCAGTGGTAAGAGTGTGTGGTGTATTAGCGGAAACTTGCAAATTCCGTTTGGCAGTCAACTTGGTGGATTCCATGCTAAAGCGAATGACTCTAGTGCCCAAAAATGGAGACGGGTAAATGAAATATGAACGAAATATAGAGTCCATGAATCATTTTAGTAAATAAATTACAAATGCGTTTTCTACTGTGAATTTATCTTACAACTGATGCACAGGCAATCGTCGTCAAAATCACGAAATCGAACGTTTTAATAGCCTGTGGCTAATAGAAGCGGCGATATAAGTGAGTATTATATCAGGTATGTTACGTCTGATGTGGGGCAATATCATATTCAATCCCGTGAATGAAGCTGGAAAAATGAAGCATTAAGAGGGACAAATGTGATGAAAGTTAGGATGTTGCACGAGTTTGGTCAATACCTGTATAACGAGATATCTTATTTCATCATGATTTCCGGCAGCACACAGGATAATGAATGGAACAGGCCGTGGTTATCATTTTGAATGCAGAAATCCGATCTTAGAAGTCTTATTCAGTTTTGATTGTTGGTAGAAACCGCCAACGACATGCTGTTGCGTACTAACCACAAATGTGAGTATTATCCCATTACGGCTATTGTACTAATTCTACTGTTTACTCTATAATCACACTTATGTCACTATATTTTGAAAGCTTCATTAGTGGAAAGAGGCCAATGATATTTACTCAGGAAATTTCGACTATAAATTACGCCATCTCTGAGAATGGGGTCTACTTAGGGCTCTTTAGCGCAACCAAAGGTTATTCAGATAGACAATCGAGACTAATGTCTGTATTCAATCAAATGTGTGCTACAATTGGCAGCGAATTTGGCCGAAATTCCACATATCCTGAACATTCGAAATCTCCACTCTTGGATACGATAACTGAACCTTTGTTTTACGTGAGTACTAACACATGCTAGTTAAATCACTGTATGCCATTTTCTGAACGATATTCGTTCTATAAGTCACTATTATTCGTCTGTTTTCATACGAGGACGTTCATTGAGCTGATTGGCTTATACCTATATATAGTTATCTACCTCACTCGATTCACAGGTGATATCTGAGTTCTTTATCTTTTTCAATTTAGGAAATCCCACTTATACTCTAAGCTATCTCAAGATACATCGAGAGGCTTGTCCAAGTGATGGGATGCTCGTACGCTGCCACCAAGATTGAGGATAGACAAGTGTTTGAGTGGATCAACATATTCACTTTGGTGCTCAGTCACAGGATTAAAACTCATCTACCATCGTCTGTGGATTTTATGGGAGAAAACTTGACCAATTTGTCTTGCATTTTTCTTGAATGACGAGAAAAACTATTCACACTTCTCAAACTTTGCTAAATTGACTTAACCGATGATCAGGAAGCGCTTCAGGTTTGAGCTTTTAAACCATAATGATTAAACAGTAATTCACAAGGATTACGCTTTGTCAGTTGGCGGAGTGCTACTCAATTCAAATGCAAATGAATAGCATTCTCAGTTGGCACTCGCACATCATCCATAAATACGAGGACATTTCTATTGACAATACTAGAATAAAATATCCTCGGTGTCATAAAGCTTGTTAAAACGAGTTTGCTAGATGCCTCAAAATAGAACACTGAATACCCGCTAATAAAACATGTCCACAGGTAATTAAGGAGATTGTTTTTGCAAAGTTTCTGGTGGCCTAGTAACTGATTGGATATTTTCGGTGCTGAGTCGTCAAGAGCTAAAAATGATGACTGGATCTTTAATGCAAACAGAATGCAATACAAATTGCGATACATATTTGAGTAGATTTATTCCCGATCTGTGTTTTTATTTGCATCGTCAATAATGATACCACGAAATATATAATTACGCCATTGTGCATTCAAAGTAGACGTGTTCATGTGCAGAGACCAACTATACCAACTAGCGCTATAGGAGAAAGAACACCATGTACACTTTGAAATTTCAGCGTATATCACGACCGGTCACTGTGAACTACACTTTCAAATAAAATGTCTGAATGCAGACTAAATTCATGAACAGTTCGTTACACCTATCACACTTTTAAATTCTAGTTTTCAAACCTTACCCAAAAATCAATATGATCGTTTTCAAACAATCAAACAATCGGTTGTCTTGAGCAGTTTGTGCAGTTTTGATGGAACAGCTTTGTCATGGATCCACGACAGGTCATCTCGGAGTACGTTATGCTGATGTTACCATGTATTGCCTACCTCGAGCACGTTTGTTTTCTGCGAAAATAGGGTGGAGTGATCTGTTAACCCTGAACTCAAGAGATCAATCACACAAACCGTTTGTTTCCTTTGCTAATACAACCGAGGACAAGGCGCACACGATTTCGCAGAACAAAATTGTAGATCTCATTTTATGCGACACACATATCAAGTAATGTTTGAAATTTGCGATGTCGTCGATTTTTCACACAAAACTCCGTTGTCCACAAATTTCCAGTAGTTGGCTTACTTTGAAGAAGCAAGAGTGGATTAATGGATGTATAACATGTGATACATCAACATCAATCTAATTGTTTGAAACACACAACTCTATTTGAATGCATTTTACAATATCGAAAGAACTTTGTTGATTATGCTCAAAAGAACTACAAGTATCCCTCATAAAATATCGGTGTGAGAGAAATAAATCAAACGGTTAACTGAAGCATTTATATTAATTAGGTGTTTATAAGGGATTGTATAGAATGTGATATTAATGTTATTTATTGCTTGATTTATTTGTCACGGAACATCGATAGGCTTCTTAATATCATACTGCATAAGGCTAACATTAAACCAACATACCTCGAACCTGCTTATTGGAACAAACCTTACTAAAGAGATTTCGGCCGTCAACTCTGGGATCTGGTACCGAATAATGAAATAACTGACGGGGAACCGTGAAGTTCCCTGAGCTTGCCATCTTAAAATGACAGCAACGCAGTTGTGCATATGTGATGAATTACCGGGAGTGATCATGGACTATTGCGTGTTTCGGCACACATTTTCAGATAATAAGGAAATTAGCACTGAAATTTAAGAAAAAAATGGAACCTGCTTTGGTGGGGGAAAATGTTTGATGGTTTGACTCAGCGAAATTGGAGAACACTTTCATGATACAAAGTTTGTATGAGTCGTATACATAAAATTGATCAACGAGCGGTGAGCAAACAGCGCACTGAGAGCATCAACGATGTCATTCTGCTACTATTTTTTTTTCTCTCCACCCAGAAGCAAACCTGATACCTTTTCACAGTTGTTTGCTGTTTCCGGTCCATAGAATTAGATCAAATAACAATGTATTTTAGCCGTCATAATACTAGACAAGTGCCTGAAAGTTGGAGCATTAGGAGGCTGATTCAATTTAGTTTCGTTCTTCGCAGCTATTTCAACAGAGATTTGCTATCCAACTGTAGCTTTCAACAGACAACAGTAAATATGAATGTTAAAAATAATTGAGTGAAAACGGGGACAGATATGAAAGTTGATAAAGAAGCTAAAGTCCATTCAAAGCTGTTATAAAGGACTCACTGAGAAGATCCACATTTGTGTGCCAGAATTTAGAAAAGCAAAATCTGATGAAGTTATATCGCGGTGAGTATATACGCTGTTGTTGATCGAACTCAGATGTAATATTAGCAGTTGGTCGAAAAAGATGATTTTAGCGATGGAGATAAAAGGCTGAGTGGTTGCTGATTAACAAGTTAGGAGTTACCCCTCCCAGAGTAATCACATAGACTGGTCATATAAAATGACTAAAGGGGAAAAAAACTAGTGTGTGTGGGTGTTCATGTGTGAAATCCCCCACGATATTCTATTCACTTAGAAAAGTGAGGCAATGGAAATGCTCAGACAATCATTCGTACATCTGATTTCAAACTGAATGAATAAAACGGTAAAATCCAGGGTGAATTTGCATGATGAACATTCCATGTCCTTTAAGCAGTATTGAAAAACATTGTGGGTTTAAGGTCAGCAAGGAGCGATGACATATGTGATAACACTAAATCCAGTATTCATAAATCCCGTTCCCGGATTTCAGCGAAATTGAAAATATTACACTGATACTTCAACATTTCCATCCTCAGTCACCTAGGGATCGTATACATAAACTGCGCAAGTGTTCACATGAATTCGTGACCTTAGAGTGTAACTATCTCCTTCAGACATTGTGGAAAACAGGGACGGAACGTTTGTCCTGTCCCGAGGGGTGCAACTAAGAGCACATGGTTAGCTTACACATCTAATTTGTATTTATCAAAGTTAAAAATAGAGAAAATGAAGTTGCACCAGGCGAAAAACCATCGAACGTTGTCCTGACGGGTTTGAGACGTACTGTGTGATCCCAAGAATGATAACGCTGGCAAAACGACATTCACAGATGTAAAAGGTAAAAAATGGCTGTATCGCGGATTTGTAACACAGCAAATTGAATTGATAGTAGCTTTCCTAAAAATATAATAGAACAACACAATTTTAGACTACTGTACTCTCCTCATAAGGTCAATTTATATAATTGGATGTTTCTGATACATAAGTGTTGGATCATTTCTAGATCTTGAAGATAATTTTTGAACGAGAAACTAATCGCCTTTGCATGGAGTCCACCAAGTTCACTGCCCAAAAGCATTTGCAGTTTCCTCTAAAATATACCACACCTTAACCACTGACTATCACTTCTGCGGCAGCTAACCTATCCCTGTTTCTAACATAAGGAAAGGTTTTCTATTACATTTACAACCCAACTACTGGGCGGTAATCGAATGAATGCTAACTTGTAATTGACCCCTTTAGAAAAAAATGAATGTGAAAAAAATAAAAATTATTGAGATTTAACTTTTATGCTTTTCGAAGTGTATTTTCAATTCTTTCAAAATTAGGGATAATGCGTTAGTAATTTATCGCCGAAATATTTCTCAATTGATTTGAGCTACAAAAGGTTCACAATTTGGCTTATTTACTGTACTGAATGAAAAGAGGTAGGCTATTTATAATACTTGTCTTCAGCCTAATAAACACTTATGAAACGGGAATCAATCATTGGAAGGAATGAGTTTCCCGATTGCTTCACATAAAATATTTTCCAAATGTGAACTGTGAATTTCTAATTACTACAAACTTTATTACAACACTCAAGGTCATGCAACTTCAGACGGTGATAGAAGAGAACTGACAACATAGAAGTGGAAGATTAATTTAGGAGTAAATACATTTTACCCACAGCCATCAATATACAAGTGTGATAGTGGTAACTAACATGTATTTCCAAAATGAGAATGATGTCGGAGGAATTTGATCAACACTTATATATGCATATATATATATTTGGTGAATAATTATAAATCAATGGTTTTCAAGAGAAAAGCATTTAAGAATAAAATGCTGGCTACAGATAACCCGTTCCTGGATATAAATTGTCGTCGCCATTCTGCAGACAACAAAGTTATTTGGAAAAAATTTCCCTGTCGATCGAATTCAGTCTATGCGGTTAAATGTGCCTTACAGTTGTATGCGTCTTGGAACAGTAACATATATTTTTGATAATTACGCTTGCAATGATTGATATATTCCCATTATTATAAAATATCAGACAAAACGGTTCAACAAGTTACTGTATGTAATTTGTTCAATAATATTTTCTCAAGGAATAATACTGATTTTGAACGATGTTCGGCTAAAGATACGTTTCTATCTATCAATCTCGCGACTAATATTTCTCTGAGAAATACAATTTTCTTTTATTAACAATATATAAAAAGTAAATAATATATGTATAAAACATTCTCCGAAGCCCGTTTTTGTCTATCGATCGCCGACTGTCATTTCTTTGGATCCGGTGCAGGCGCTACACCATTAGTTTTTTTGGACTGTCGGTCAGTCGACCGCACATGACTGGAACGAATTTGCAGCCAATCAGAGGTAAGGAAAGCCGGCTTTGCATTCGTCTTTTGAGGTATACTTCGAATAACATTGGTCAAGTGAATTGCCCAAGCTGCTGCGTGGGATATGCACAAAACTGCAATGTAATTACCTCAACAGACATCGCAATACTCAGAGGAAAACCTGAAAGTAACCCGACAGGGTTTAGCTGAGAGCTTGTTGTAAATTCAATGAATAAAAATGACAACAGTTCAGACGTGTTCTTCAAAAGCTCGCCCCATTGAACAAATACTTGTCTATGGATTTCGTGCTTATGTAACGCCGGTCATCATTGTATTCGGTTTGATCGGCAATACGTTGGTGATAACTGCTTTTGCTCGTATGCAAAGAAAATCGCCTTGTAGATTCAATATGTACGCAATTGCCATTGCTGTGGCACACACATTGGAACTTATATTCAATGCGTTTTTGGACGATTTTCTTGGTCGTGGATTATATTGGTTAAGCGATTGTTCCCTCTACCTGAAAGTGGACGTTCACTCCGACTTCATGTGCAAATTTATAAGCTATGTGCCAAAAACCGCCGCTTTAATCTCTACCAGTCTACTGATCGTGTTCAGTATTGACCGTGTGTTGACCGTCTACAAGCCACTACAATTCCGTGGAGATCATCGCTTGCGCACTGCCGGTTTTGGGATCAGTTTTGTGTATTTGATAAGCTTTATGCTATACCTCCCACTACCAATCCAATCGGGCATCACAATTAACAGCGAACAATCCGGAGTATTGTCCAAAGAATGCGTTTACTTGGACCCGTTAAACATCGGCACTCAGTACACACTATATCTTCACATATTCGGCTCCAACATCATTCCGTCCACGATAGTGCTAATTACTAATGTGATGATATTTCTCAAGCTGAGAGATTTATTTCGTGAACGAACACGTCTCTGTATGAATATGGAACGATCCAGTGCGGAGACACGGCGTGTGCTTGGACATCTTGGGATGACCACCATATTCTCGGTCATCATGCTACCTATACTTATTGCAATATTATTACGTCAACATGCGGACTATCACAATTATCATGATATCTATCCAGAATATGAGAAAAAACTAGTTCAGCTTTCAAAACTTTTCAGTTCCGTTGAGTCAATTTATTTTGTGACCGAATTCCCCACATTTTACATATTTCTGCCTATGTTTCGTTCGGAATTGCGCCACATGTTTACTCGTCCGTGTGCACGGAAACCGACAGACAATGTGGCCCAAAGATTGGTCAAATTCACACCTCGAGTGATGCAGTCGTTTATAGGTGATCAAGCGCGTACCACCCCCTCGTCGTCCATTCGTGGAACTTTAATTGAATCGGTCAATACGGAGGACACAAACCGTCACAGTTTGAATGTCAACAGTGCGACAGGCGAGAAATCATACTAAATCCCTGTGGGTTTGTTTTCTCTAATCACGATGTCGCGGTCTAAGATCTCGAATATTAAGTTTCATATTTTTATACCACTTTTTTGTTTATCTGCGTTTCCGAAATTGCTACACACTAAAAGCTTTCCAAAGATGCATTATCACTACTGTCAGAAATGAACAAATGAATAAAGATCTGCTCTCTTGGTCATGTTCTACAAAGTTAAATGGGAACACTGGTACGCAAGTCAAACGAACGGAATAATCTTTTCAGACAGAGTGCAATGGTGTAACGAATTTCAGTAGAAGATAACTGAATGTTTCATCTTGTAGAAAAAACCAACAGAGAATCATAATTAAATTACATATTCCTGTGCATATCTCACTTCAATCATTAGGTGTTGTAATGAAAATACCGGTAGAAGTTATGAAAGAATTTCGAAGTTGCATGATGAAATGCGTGATTCGCTTTCATGCGTATGGGATTCATTGGGTCCTCAGATGCAGTTTTATCGATGTAGCATCTAATGGAATAAAAGTTCGTAAGAAGAACGAAATATGCATAGGGCGACTAGCTCACGAGAAAATAACTTTTCGATATTCACCGTTCTCCAATGCGTACCTAGTACAAAAGATAATTTGAAACTTTTAGATAACTAACTTTTAGGATGAGAAGCTTTTATGAGCCAAAAAGTGTCTGTTCTAACAAATACGTTTGAGATTCGTGTAAAATGCTTACGTTGAGTCACCATCTTCAAATTACAAATGCCGAAGGAAATAAGTTAGGTCTTTGGAAAGTAATATACCATCCGTCGCTTGCTAATTTCTTTCTCATTGAACCTAAAAGTTCATCCAAAAGATATATTCTAGATAGTTAAAATTTTCCGGGTTATCAACGTTTTATTGTATAAGAGGTTCATTATTCTACATCGCAGTTTATTCTTTCGGTTGCAATCACAATGAATCTAATTTCCCCAGTATGTACCTCTGGTTTGACATCTTGCAAATAATATTCACTAAATTCCTTAGTAAGCCAGGCTTATATAATTAATCTATTTTTAGCAAGAATATTCAATTCACACAGGTAAACAAGTACTCCGTGATCGACGCCTTATTCTACCCATTGCCTAACGCATTATATTTTATTCTTTTAATTTTACAATCAAAACAACGATTGTTTGATCATCGTTGGTGCAAAAACTAACTAACTGCTATATGCGCAAACTGTCGCGGTGTTGTTTACTTCACCGAACAGAATGAATAACAGTTGTCAACAGATTTTTGGACTAGAGCACAATGTTTGAAAATTTCCCCTACTTTCGATCATTTTAGACATATATGCTTACATCTAGAGGTGTGTTGTTTTACATCATGATAAGCGCCTGTATTGTTCCACTGTATAGAATTTTCGGGTGCCTCCGATTGACTTGAATGCATTCTGACGTTTACTCTTAACAACCTTTGTTCTTATTAGTTCTTGAATATTCAACATTGTAACGACTGTTTCCGTCCTGTTCTCCAGCCGTAACAAATGTCAATGTGCTGGTGACTGAGACTGGTGCTGGATCGGTCCAGACCCAAACCGGTTCGATTATGCAAGGAAAGGAAGTGTACTTTTATAGAATTTATTGTCATTGGGAGATTTATCATTCCAGAGATCAAAACATCGACATTTTCGTAGATTTAGCATGCGACTATGCGTTTCCTGATTTCCAGAGCAAACCTCTGTCAAGAGCTTCGGGTAGGAGTGCACATCTGGTTTATATTTTAACCCGAACAATGGTTTATGTGGTTCTTATTTAGTGACGTCAATCACTCGTAAGAATTTGCATTCCAAAAGGTTTGAACAGCAGTAGTAGTTGCACCGTTTTAATTAGCATTTTCATATTGTTTTTTCATTTACGCGTATCACTGTTCATCACTGATGAGAGTGATTTTTGGATGCATATACTGTTGAATAAATAAAAATGTTTTGGTGCTTTCGGTTATCTGTGGTTTTGATGTCTATTATATTTTGATAAGCATATTTTTCATTGGTCTGCTTTGGTAGAACGTCAAGTCGTCAAGTTTCCGGTGCAAATAGAGAGCGTTTTTCTTTGTATGCAAAATAATCTAATAGTGTGCGTTTCTTCGTGTGTACAACTCTAACCCCTCAAGCATTTTTGAGCCAATTGAGGTTTTGTAGCAAGCACAAATGGCAGGCAAAAACCGTTATCCAATTCAATGCGTTTCATCTACTCATCTATTCTTATCTTCTTGGAAATGCTCCGAGCATTTCCGTCATTTTCACTCACATTATGTTGTTCCATTTGCACGGAACACTTCAGGTTGTACAAGAAGGTTTTCGGTTTTGAGGATTAGAAATAAAGAAGGTTTTGTAAAGCTATAGAGCATTGTCGAAATGAAAATGATAATTTGTTTAAACATTCCATACTGCGTCCAAAAAAATCGTTCCAATGCAGCATAACTCTAGTGAGGATTTGTTATTTGGGAGCATGGGTTAATAGTGTGATCACCCACTTATTGTTGAATGCGTTGAAATCTTGCCTTTCGCCGTTCAATACCGTGTGTGATCCTCACCGAGGTAGACCAGTGTCCATTTCGAATGGTGCTCAGAAACAGTGAAACGGAAATCAAAACTTTCCTACGTTACCTATGAGCACCGTAATTGGATCTATAGACCTGCATAAACTGTCTTCTGTCTGTCCTTCCTCATCATTGTACAGAGCGAGATGAATGAACAATTGAGTATGAAAGTGGTTTCATGTACTGTTTGCGAGTGATATATGTTTTTCAATTGTGGTTATGTGGTACTTCTCTTATAACTTTATTATTGTAGTATTATTCTCACGATGGAGTGATGTTTACTAAACGACTGAAAAATGGGTTTACTAAATAGTCCACCATGTTCCGAATTAGTCACCGAAAACAAACGAGGCCCCTAAAAATAGGAAGTGTTTTAGTGGTATCAAGGTTAGCTAAATATGTATATTTTGCTGGCGAAAGATGTGAAGAAATACTGACCATTCAAATTTTTATAAATATCTGTTACGGGGTTTATTATACATTCTCTTAGACAAAACGCAAAGTGAAATCCTGTGTGCACACATGACAATATAAGTATTTAATGGTTGAATCCTAGTACAAGGATTTGCCAATAAAGTGTAAGAGCCTTTTTGGGTTGAATGATGAGAGTTGAATGGGACGTGTTACCAGGTTCCTGCCAACGATATTAACAATAGTGGTTGTTTGTTGTAACCGCATACTTTTCATCGCACTAAAAGGTCCAATAGTATGTGCTCTTCAACAGTATAGCGACCATCAACATAGAACAGGGAAGGTGCTAAGGATGAACATCATAAGGGAAAGGAATCGACGATTACTGTTGGAAATGCATGATCATTAGAATGACGGATGAAACGACCAACCGAACTAATCGGATCGGTTGCCGAACGTTCACCAATACTCTGGCAAGTCCGTGTTTGAAGTATTCATTCAATTATTCAAATCAGTTATAAGTTTTAATAGAAGCAAGTCTTGGAAGGACTTTGATTGGGGTATACATACTGTTCACTAACTGTATCATTTCCTCTTGACATATTCCTTTCCATTTATAAATGTGAAATATTTAGTTTACCATAGACTCAAATTCTACTTGTCATCTTCACTTCAATATACACCTGAGATAATTTCAAAACCAGAATGAAATAAAATGACCAATCAATTAGTATCATCAGCTAGTCACTGGTTTGAGTTAATTAGAACAAATTAATGTGAATTTACCTATAGGTTATTGTTAATGAGTTTTGTTAAATTCATTTTTGTTCTATACTATTTTAAAATGCGCTAACTTTGAAATGCTTCAAAACTGAAGCCCAAGCGCAGAGCATTCTCATTTTCACAATAAATGAACAAGAATCATCTTGTTATCCTCCAAGAAGATTGGTTCCCGGACGGTCTAATTATATTTAGAGTCATTTTCTTCAACCAAAAGACATATTACTTATCAAACTTTAGTGGCTTAATGGCTCTGTCAAACAAGTACAAAATTTGTCCTACTCATCGAGTTAGTAAATAACCACACACCAACCTAATCAAATCTACATTCGAAAGGTAACTGTGAAACTTCATAAGTTGCACATATGCACTTACTTTTCTTCATACACTGATGCATATCAAAATTATTTTTCATTCTCTTCAAGTTACTGTGAGAACAAACGCGGAAGAAAAGGCAAAAAGATATCAACGTGATTGACATTAAATATTTTTGTTTTCATGACTAAGTTTTTTACACTCACGCAGCCATATAAGGTCTTTAAATAAATGCAGCTAAAAAATCAAACCAACGAATGCCTTGACATTTGGTCTGTACCGATCTATCGGACTTTCGACAGGAAATGTAGTCTGTAGGCTGCAGCTCGTTGGCGATTGTATTGAATCAGACATGGTTAAGTCAGTCCCAGTCGTTTGTAACATGTAAGCCCTGCTCCGGAATATGGATAACTTCCAGTTGGATAAGTGATGGTATTGCCCATGTTCCATCTGGAAAACAAAATGAGCCGACTCGCGTTCACGCTCCTCGGTAGGTTCTGAAAACACACAAAATTACCACAAATGTTCCAATGGGCTGCATTTTTGAATATTCAGTTGCAAGTATATCAGATAAAAAGTATAACATTAACGTTTGTAAGTATTGTGCCCATAAAATTTATCGTACAATTAAGATGGAAAGCCATGTAGTGCACAAAATTAGTTTGCTTATACACATGTTATATGAGGCTGGGATGGATTTCCTTTTTCCAGCAAACATAAATCCAACCGGAGTTTACCGAGCCCCTAGTCACGAATCGATGCAAGTGAACCCTTGTTTAGGACAAATGTCTTTCATGCGATACAGCACCATCAAAGCGGGAAATCTCTTGTTGAATACAATAATCACTCCATTCAAAGAAGTACTGGTTAGATTTATTTTTCCTTGGCTACTGCAAGAAAAATCACATCAGTTTTAATGAAACTTTCCCAATGAGAGCAATCAGAATAAGTCAAAAGAATTTATTTTAACTGGTAGACCCACTGTCAAAATTTGTAGCTTTTCAAATAGGTAACACTGAGAAGTGTCTTTCTGAACCATAGTTTTTATCCAAGTGAAACAGCTGCGTTATCGGTGAGATCTCTGAGAGTGCTGTCTATTGGAAAGGTTGTAAAAAGTTTCATCATTTCTATGATTTACAAATCCGGAATATTTGAGAAATCAATACCAGACAACTTATATCTACATGCTTCTGTATATACGAATTTATTTGCATTTTGCAGATTTGAACAATGAGGTGGTACATATCTGATCTTTTTAAGTAGTGTTTATAATTATTTAATATATTTTTTTTGGTCTTAGTGTATGGATTATAGGTATTGAGCTCCTAAAGCATTCCATCTCCGAGGACCACACCAGAATAGAAACAGAATATAAAAGTGTGAATGAGTAGGCCTCTCTCACGTTAAAGTTTATCCCAGTGCAAACCTTTTGAGCACAGGCACGTGAGGATTCTAGGATGAAGAGGTTTGCATGGCAGTAGTAGTTCCGGTGTACAGTGACTTCATTTACTGTACGTTGAGTAACTACAATTTGT
Organism: Echinostoma caproni; assembly: GCA_900618425.1. Classification (NCBI taxonomy): domain Eukaryota; kingdom Metazoa; phylum Platyhelminthes; class Trematoda; order Plagiorchiida; family Echinostomatidae; genus Echinostoma; species Echinostoma caproni. The sequence goes on from UZAN01039591.1 coordinate 116,753, forward strand.
GCAGCTCAGAGACAAAATGGTTATGTCATGAGTTAACCTTTGTAAATAAAACTGCATGCAGTTCAATGGATTTTTACAACGAATTTCCACGATTTTACACAAGGAGACTCACTATAATGTGAAATAACCTTAAAGTGTTCGGGTAGAATTTGTGTGATTAGAGCAACGGAAGTGACATCGAGGTTAGCAACAGAGAGCTGCATATGAATCGGTATTGCGATTTTACTCAGAGAGAGGGATAGTATAAGTTCAATCAACTAAATTTCGTCAACTATCTATGATTTTGTTAAGAAACCAACAACAGTCTGAGCATAACAGGACAATCTTAATAATAATCACATCATGGATATCTGTTAAACAGGCAAACAACTTTCATTGGTTCATTTCTAACTGCAATCAAACTCTTTCGTGAACGGTACATACGGACTAGAATCAATCTGTGTAACAGAGCTTACTGTTTATTCCGATCTGTTTATCAAACCAACTTACCAATAAAATCATTAAATAAATTGCGTTTGTTGATGAATTATATTTTAGCCAAACATATAATAAATGCACTGATATATTTTAAATTACAAAGGCATACTCTACGTGGTTTCAATCGTGATCGATCGCGCTCAGCTCAAGTAATATGCTCCTTGTTCATCTCTTGACCAAACTCCATTTGCTGATTAAATAGTACGCTTTTAACCTTATGTTTCCTCCCATCAGTAACACATACACTACAATCTGTATATTGTGATATTATTCATCCGATTTATTTATTGCTTGACCTTGTGATTACTGTTATTCGGCACATCCATATTGCTTTCGGACAGTATTCAATTGAAAAAAGGAACCTAGTGTTTATGCATGGGACATACGTTAAACAGTAAGCTACTATGTATCTATATATCGATTTCTATCTGAATGATTATGCTTATACATTAAAAAACAGTGATGATCATTACCATTTTGACAGAAACCTCATGAGAAGCAGATGGCGAATGAACACGTTTCCCAGAAATATAACCGCATTTCGCAACAATTTTTATGTGACCTTTTCAAGACGGAATACCCTGAATGGGGAACCAAATCGGCCCCGTAAACGGTGTTCGCCTTGCAGGAACGGGGAAGATTTTAACTATTTGCAAAATGTATCTCTTTTTATATATCTGCATATACAGTTGCATATAATGTTTCATTTTGTGGTCATACCACATGACCACCGACCAAACCTATAAGCTACTTAGAACTGCTGCAGAATATCCGCCACACGTTTTCTCGTTAAGCGGGTGAACAAATGAGCACCTTATTAAGCGTACAATCTATAACTGTCTTTTCGGCTTTCTGTTCGTTCCGTTCCGGGTACCGGAAATGAGGAGAAGGGGTTCTTTCTCTGACGGCAATCTGAGTGACTATGATCAAGGACGTTTCACGTGAAATAATTACTGTGAGAAACTAATTACTTCCACTTTTCCCAACTGATGCTTTTTGAGTATCCCGAGGTTTACGGATCGACCTCACAGGGTACATTGACTGCAAAGGCCATTTGTATTGAGCAGCTCAAGAGTTCCTCGAGATTCAGACGACTGATTTCTAGGGAAATCATTTCACTTCTTCAGAGGAACTAAACTACTGACTGTAACACTAAAGAGATTTCATCCATTGAATAGATGGTATTTCAAGATACGTTCTTCACTGGTTTACTAGTATACGTTAATCAATTTAAAGACGAATATATAGGCAAAATTGAGAAACGCTTTACAACTCTCATACTATTGCCATGTCTTGGAAAACAACTACAGTATATTCAACAATACGACTATAAATAATTCTTAGTTACTACTGATTCAGATTCTTACACCGTGTTTATGCATCTCCTTAAATATTTCTGCCGAGATATTCATCACAATAATTCCATTTGAACAGAACGAGCAAGCATTGGATTAAAAGTATAGATTATGATATTTCTATACTTTATGGATCATCATGGTTTTAACAATGAGACATGTGAGACGAAACATCAGTAATGAACAATACATCGTTATTTGGTCTTTATTCAACTTACAGTCTGCTTTCTTAAGGAATTATAATTAACATTTTGGTTTCACTGCTCAAGCAAAAACCAAATTAAAATATACAATCTGATTTTACTTTTCGTTCTTCATTTTTACACCAAATAAATAGATAAATGGCAACAAAATCAGACTCTCAGTTCAAATGATTTTCCAGAAAGGTGACAAACAATGTAAATTGCTGGGCAGTTGGTTAATGCCAACCTCATTTTTTCCGTGGGTAGCTTATGGGAATGGGGTGAATGTGGCATTCTCGAAAAATTATAGAACTCTTCGCTGCACAAGTGTGTCCAAATGACAGGATTTACTTAACACCACACGGCAGTTTCTCTCCGGTGATATTTTTGAGGTTCACTTGAACCATTGGTCTATTCGCAACCAGAGCCGAGCGCTTGAAGCAAGCACTTTTGCAAGCACAGATCAAGGACTAGTAATCGGACAGCAATGGTTTCTGTCCGATCTACGTTCCACATTTGGGCTGCTTTGAATCGATCGCAAGGGAACAGAAATACAATCTCCAAGCTCTGTCCGAGTTGATTACTCGGTTAGTATCAAAATGCTAAATGAATACAGGCTTAGATGCAGAATTAGTTCTTTCTACGACTGGACGATTTCAGGTGACCTTGTATGTTATGTCAATATTATTGAGATGGTTAGCTGGGAACGTTCACAAATAATTACACATATGGTGTATTTGAATCATGCACGTGAGTTTCGTCGATTGCTAGTTTATAGTTGTTGCCAATAAACGCTTTACCTTTTCAAATAATGGATACCTTTCGAACAGAGATTTGTTGGCTAATTTGTCAGCTTAGACATTCCAGTCATGATTCCTTACACTTAGCTGCATATTAGGACATTAAGCGGTTTTAAATGGTCCATTATCTGGACAGTTGAAGAACTGCCAGAGTTATTTTTCAAAGAACCTTCTTGATGTACATGGATGGCTACAAATAATCGTCGATGGTGTGATTTTCTTCTTATTACTTGGTGTTAGTAAAATACAGTTAATCATACTTTGACTAAATTTATCGCTTCCTCTAGTGAACTAATCATCTTACTGATCCGTCCTCTTTATTAACCTAGGCATAAAAGGATATGTTTATGCCTCATCCAATGCTGAGATGTGGTAGATGAAATCTTTTGACTAGTTTGGTTTGTTGCATTTCCACTATGTTACCTCCATTAGCAATGATTTTAGTCAGAACAAAATCGATTTATAAAAGCTCATTTTGAACTTTCAAACCGTCTTGCATTTCTTCCAAATTGAACTTAATCACCCTTTGGGATGAAACGTGGTCATCACATCAATCAGTGGCTTGTGCATCTACACAGTTACGTAATAATTTGGAATAATACGCGATCAGTGAAACAAATTGCTTTCCATCACTTTATTCCAATTTGAGGACGGATGAATGCAAACTGTCTACAAACGTCACGTCCTATCAGTCCACGGTAG
>UZAN01039591.1:120274-137892 GCA_900618425.1 Echinostoma caproni
TAGCGTTTCTTGGTGTAACAACTTGTCCTTAAATATTGATCGTCAGTCACCATGTTACATACGGACTGACCACATGAAAACTAACAAAATTCCTACTTTGTCAATACATATTAAACTTTACCATTGATGATTGTTCCTGTTAAAATTTTCTCAGGCACACGAATGCATAAATCGATTGTTTCACATTTAGGTGATGGCGAGCGCAGTGATTGTTTTGTATGGCAAAGAAATTCAATGATTGCCAGTTAGTGGGTATAGACCATCAAGAAAAACCAGCATCCGCGTTCACAGGTCTATTCAATCCCCCAACACCTAAAGCAGTGTTTACACACAAACACACACTAACTACTGTTGAGGCTGTTGGCAATCGAATTTCCGCATCCAAACTGTGTGCATAAAGCGAATCGTCTAGGCCCCGCATTTATTCTAGATCAAATTTCATAAACATTCACGCCACATCCAAAAGTAACACAAGGACCACAATCCATTTCACCCAAATACGACAACTCCAATCGCTTAGTCACTTGATGCAGGGCTCAACTTTCTCCCCATTCCCAAATGATCTATTTACCGGGGGTCGAGTTCTATCATCACAAACCGCGAAACCGTGCAAGATCTGTGCACGCTGTGAACAGCATTTTGTCTTCGGACTTCAGTAAACTTTCAGATGGCCCAATTTCAAACCCCTCTTGTTTAGCTTGATTAAGGCGTACCTCCTAGCAAATGAATGCAAACGTGCATTTTGTTTTTACTGACTGCATGGTACAACATGGGGGATATGTTAACGTTTTTTTAAGAAACATTCCAAATACCTGTTGTGAATTTCAGGTAAGTGAGTTGAAACTTATTCAAGGAGAATTTCTGTGCATTGGGGATAAAAAATTACTTAGAAGATTACTCTAAGAAAGTAACCAAGATAATATAATTAGATCCTAACAGATTTTGGATGGATAACCAATGAAATGTAGGAGGTGGTACAAAGTATCTTACCGTTCCCCCCGGACACTTCACTCTTTGAACCCCGGCCCAAGCTCGAAGCCATCTTAATTTTTGGTGGCACACGGAATTGTTTACTATATTTTTACAATTGCTTTTAATCTTTACATTACTATCGCATACGTTCCATTTTGGTCAAGGTTTCTATCCATCTCTGATATCAGACATCTAAGATTAACGCAGCCCAAAAATAAATGTTCGACGCTGTTGATTGATTGCTCTCTAGTTTCTAACATCTTCCCACCGATTCAAGCACTGACTTCGCCACAACTTATTTGTACCATACATTATATACTCTCTGTAGCCAGAATTTATTCATTTCCTTGAAATTGTTACCATCGGGAACACCAAAGTGTTTTCGTGCTATTCAAGTGCATACTTGTTGGTAGTATAAATGAATGACACCACTGCGCTCATCAAAACGTTCCACTTTGGATACAAGTATAATTTTGGTAAAAACAAAATGTCATAGAGCAGGTCCATTTGATTAGACATATGTTCGTTGGCAATGTCTGCAAATACCCTCAAACTATTCGAAAGTTAGGATGAGTCTTAGTAAATTTTAGAGTGTTATTTCAGCCATTGCTGACAAAGCGTGTCATGGATGACCCGAGATCACCTAATCACTTATCAATGATATCTACTTCGGTTATTTACAGAATTCCCAAATACGTGTTCCGATAACTTCACTCAACCAGATGGTGATTCCTCATCTGGACGTATCTAGAAATCAACTAGAATTACATCATATCCGGCTTAATTATTTGAAAGGATGAGGGTAAGGAACTACCGACAACGGATGATTCTTTGACCGGCGCGATCTTGATCGTCGCTCATGCTGTTCATTGCAGAACGTTCAGAAGGGAAAGCATTTAATTGGATGAACAAGTGCCTCAAATTTATATTTATTGAATTGTGAATCAAGTGCATCTTCTTTCGTGAGCATTATTGGTGGAATAAAGACGTCTAAGGTTGTTTCTTTGACATAACCGTCGTCTATGTTCTGTTCAGGGTAAGACTGTTGTAGAGGTCGTATCCATCGAAAGTGTTACTAGAGTGCCATGCACCTCAATGGTTATATTTTTTCCTGAATGTGAATGTTGAAAAAAAACAGAACAAATTCTTAGGGCCCAACAAAGTACACCTACGATACTAGATATAATGTGGAATTATTGTTGATTGCAATACGATTCAGGATGTCGTGTTCTCCGAGACGGACTTGTTCGTAAACGTATAGGGTGGCCAACATCATCATGAACACTTTTACGTCTGCTAAACCAATTCCAGTTAGGAGAACAGATCAACAGCGACACTTAAAGTTTGCTTATTTCCTTTTTGGTGGACTGTTTCCGGAGTTAAAGTTGTTCTAGAGTGGTCTTTCCTCATTTATGGGAATCCAAATAGTTGAATTAAAAACTTATATTTGTCTCTTTGTTAGCAAAATTCACATTACTCAGATTTCCTAATAAGAAATACCAGATGTTGTTAGAATGATCTAATGTGATATCATGGAAGGTGATATCATTCAAGTAAGTGGCTTATTACTCGAGTCTTATTAACATAGTATCCTTATGTGTTGAAGAAGACCTCACACCGCTAATAAAAGACAATTCTCGAAGCATCACGAGCTGTATGGTGATCGTTAAATGTTTCCTTTATATCTGTATTTTCTTTGTTATCATGGTTGGCATCAGATTATATAGAATCACGTCAAAGTTATTCAGTTTAACCAACGGGATGCACCCTTGATACTGAACTAACCAACCCCCAAAAGAAAGAAGGTTGATGGAAGTCATAAATCATATTCGTTTATACTACCCGGATAGAAAGAAACTGAATTCACCCATTCCTCTCTCTCTACACGTATATATGAAACGTTATTAAGAAAAGAAACCGAAGGAAAGCTATTGTCCGAACGATTGGCATCATAAATGTCATTAGACACAAGTGCAAGAAAGTATCACATGAAGCTAAGCCGATGAATCAATACACGTTTCTTAGGTCACTGTTATACCCTTGGGACTGAGAAATGAACCGATGAAACGCACGGTGGTAGTGCCAAGCACCAATCTTTGTTGGCATATCATAGGTGAACCGACGAGATAATACATATGAATGCATATGATGTTTTATAGCTAAAAATCGTGCCGACAGTCTACTGTATAATTTTTTGCTGCCACAATGTGGGGAATACTCCAGCAGTGAAGATCAAATAAAGGAAAGAACTGTAGAGCGGTACATTTAGAAGTCAGTTGACTGAGACGTAATGATTTTTCCTGTGAAATTGGAGTTAACTGGTAATGAGTATGATCGGTGGGTATTTTGTTCACGTATTGCATAGTTAACTACTCAGTAGATACATGCAGGTGTAAGCAAACGACAGCCCGAGCATTAGAAACATTGCAAATGTTTCACTTAAAATTCAAACTATTTTTGCAAATTGAACTGAGCAGACAAATGCAATTCAGAACATTTTCCCAAACTAACGTTTCTGTAATGGTGTTGGCTGAAGCATAGGACTTCAGTCACACATTACCACGTGGATTTATAGCAGAGGAGATCGTACTGGATAAATAAAAATAACACCGTCGATTCTTCCCTAGCCACGCAGTGAAATACTTATGAAACATAAGATCAATTTTCCGCTTAGCAACCTTAGCATCTATAGAAAAGAAACGAGAGAAAAGATCGAAATAACTGAATAATTTTATGCACGTAGAGATCAAGGGAATGTCAGCACATAGCTTGCATACCACATATTGTGTCCTTATCTCGCATTATTGTGTTTGAAAACGATAACCCACCTTTTTATACCCTAGCGTCTTCTAATCTCTCAATTACCTGAATTGAAATATCAGCACTCAAGGAAAGAGACCTCTATCTTCCGATTGATCCATAGACGTTTTGGTGGTCAATCAATCAAGGTCACTATGTGCTCGCTCGGAGGTCAGATGTATCAAGCCCGAGAGCTCCGCTTCACTTTCCCTTTGATGTTGGAAACCGTTTTGATTGACCGCGTTCATTTTTCCAAATATGGTCTATACAATATCGTACATGAAATAAGTGAACGAAAGGAAAAGTAAAATTTCTGATGTTTTGCTTTTTGTTGCTGCATCTGTAGATATATATCCGCATTCTGTAGAAAATGAATAAAAGGGCTCTTCATTCCCATACAAGCTTGACACGCAAGGGAACCTAAGCACGTAGCTGAGACTACTTCAGCGAAAACAACCAACTTGTGAATGACTGGTCTGTTTTTCTGAATTGTATATTTGCATTGCAATACACCGGTTTTCAATACACGATTCCGCTAAAACAGCGCTGAATTTATGGACCAAAGTTGAATAATTTATCCCTGTTAATGACCAGCGACCCCAAGGCGTCAGTCATTTGAGTGGATTTCATCTAACGGTCCATTGAAGTGATATCAAACTTGTACATGAGATGCGTATTTTTGTAGTACGGAAACAATCACTAAGGCTGCTTATTTCACACTGTCCTTTCCCATTTTACTTAGGAAAGAGAATTCGATGGTGTAGGGCTGTGATCACATTTTCTTTGTCGAATCAGCTTTGTTGTAGTTGAACCCAGCACTGCTATGTGGATCTGCCTTTCTTTCTAATGCAGGTCACCAATGTCAGCTTTACCGTATCACGATAATTGACTGCTAATGAAAATTATCTGAAATATATGTTTCAATTCAGTTCAAAATAAAACATTTCAGCAATCACGCACAGACTGAATAGTTAGCCAGAGCTATTCCATCGTTGGTAGAAAAGTCGAAATGATTGTGATGAGCAGAGCTATCCGTCATCGGTAGAACGGAATTGAAAAATGAACAAAAATATCGTTTTGCTATTAGTTAGCATATCTGGTACCATGTTGTATCTTCGAACTACTTGCTTAAATGGAACAAATTAAACAATTAAAGGAAAATTGGGGCCCTCAAAATATGATAATTTTAATATCAGTACAAAACCAAACATTGGCCGAGATTTATTTTACATGTAAACGTAAAGCTTTGCGCATTTTGCGATGTATTTTCGAATTTTCTGTATATGTATATATATCCCTTTGAATGCAAGAGTGAAATGCGTACACATTTTATGTTTGATATTGCTGTCACAGGTCAAGTTCATTTGCCCACTTTTTCTAAAAATAATGTAGTACTTTTAGCTCAAATTTGGAAAACAATGATTGTGTTTAAACGGAGATCACCAAAGTTGAAACGGGAAAATTGCATGAATTTGGTGAGTTTCTAGCTAAACGAATGCCATACAGCAGATGGATGATAAATATCAACGTACCATCACCACAGGTTCCACGCATAGAGTGAACATTTTTGTTTCAGGTAGCGCATAAAATGACCATAGGTTAAGTGTACATTTTAGTGGCTCACAATTACACTGATTGGCAATCTGTGAGCCGTGGTGCACCTTCCGTTGTGTTTATTCCCAGACCTGACCTGATTAATCGCAAACCCCGGTTGGAAAAGTCACTTCCACGACGCCCTCAATGAAGAAAAACGGAAAACAAAATGTGAGTTCCATGTCACGAGTTTTTGGTTTGTACTTCTTGTGCAATATTTGTTATTGCTACATCCAGGCACGATTCAATAGAGTGGACTAAGGTTCAAAACAAATAGAGGGATACAGTCATTAGGCAGGCTGAGGAAGCGAGAGTAGGGCTTGTTGTCTATGGGGTAGTTGTTGAACCACGGTTTCATTGAGCTTTGGGGTCATTCGGCCTGTTCACTTCGAAAAGCATATGCCGAGGGATTATTACAAAGCATGACCTGATTTCGCTTGGACTAATACGAATCATGAAAATGTCAGAACCAGAATTTGGGCTATTTTTATGATCCGTATCCTTACGGCACATCTAAGACGTGAGCTATCCAACTTCACCTCATTTTGACTAGGTGGGCATTTCAATAATGAAGCATAAGTGGTCAGTAAATTCCCAGGGCACAACCACTTACTGATACCAGTTGTATTATTGATGTAAACACTAAACCTACGGAACTCATTCAGTTTTCATTGGAAAAAACGAGACAAAGATTTTTGCTGGAGACTCTGCGGCAAACTCATTCACTTTAATGGAAGCACTAGCATCGTCTAAACCCAGTGAATGAAACACTAAGGAAACACGAAATACAAAAGTACAAAAGGTATTGAAAATCATGCCCGGGGTGTTCACCGGAAACCAGATGTTCAGAATAAATGTTCGGCTGCTCGAGTGCTGAACGAAACAATACTAATCCAAGTCACGTGAACCAAATATATCCTTGTGCTATGTAACAGATTCCAACACACTTTGTATATGCACCAATGTTCATTATTCTTGATAATTGCTAGTTGCCGTTCCAAATTTGTAAGGAAAATTAAAAAAACAAATCATATGTTTGACTTCTGGTGTGAATGAATACAAATTTATTGCAATTGGAATACATTATGTAAGAGACGGGAACTTGAGTTCACATGATTGGTTCTGCTTAGGTATTTAAGTGTATTTTTTCTGAAATTCGTTATGTTCATGTGCAACAAGATGTGTTCTTTCATTGAGCCAACCACCTTATACCGGGTGTGACCAAAACAACATCTCCATCTTGAAGCAACTGCAGTCTTCAAAAATAGTCAGTTATTTCAATGTGAGACATCGTGTTAAGTCAAGCCAGTTGTAGCATTTACATCCGATCGGGCAAGTTTCCAAGTTTGAAGTATGAGTATAGAAAATAAACGGAATCAAAAAAATTGTAAATTAAAGTAAATCAGATATGATTTTTTCATTGAAGCAATTACGTAAGTCCGTGGACAATTCATGCTTTTCAGTTGATAAATACACGACTTGTTTCAGAAGAAAATCATCATATACAGAATTGTGAGCAGCTAACCTTTTGAGTTTGTGGACGCTATTGAAACTGCTCGTGAAACTTACTTGCAGAAAGCCAGATGAGGGTCTGCGAGTAAAATGAAAATAAAAGTTTCAGAAAAAATAAGTTATCTGTCAGCGATAGAGTCCGCAATCGTTAGTTCATAACAGTCAGGGATCTATTTATAGAGCTTGCAATGAGATCAATTTTGTTCATACAACCCGGGACGATTAATGAAAATCCGTTCAACCGGTGGGTTAGTAGACATAAATGTACAGAAAGCGCAGTAAGAGATTTTGCAGAATTATCCTTCTAAATGCAGGGTCCATTGTAACTTGTGTGATATGGTGCTGCCAAGAGTTTATCTTTGTTGATGTTAGTACCCGTTAACGATTAGCAGACAGTGGAGGGACTCAATTTTTGTGGACTCCCTACGATTCAGTGACCCACATCAAAGAGAGGAAATCCTACTATTTTGAGGAATTTTGGATGACGCAGTACGGAATGGGGACGAGTTCATAACATGAGTCTCCCTGCTGTGTAGTACCATACCCTCTTCAGAGGTGGGTACCTCATTATTGTAATCCATAAATGTAGAAGAAGCCACAAGTTGTTTGGCATACCGAGAGAGGAAATGCCGAGATAATGGCATCTTGATAGCAACAGTGTATATCCCTGTACAGTACACACAAATACGACAGAGTAAACGTACAGCAATTTTAACACTGCTCAATCAGTGACAGTTTGACCGGCTTGATGGTGGACACAATTCGGCATTGTTACTCGACGAATTTTTCCGCTTAGAAGGAACTATAAAAGAAAACGAAGGATTTATAAAACCGTAGGTCGACCGATTTCGACTATTATTATCTCAGCAGAATCCCTCAAACACAAGTTAGGTATTACACTGGGACACACATATATACATAAATATATAAGTTAGAAAAAACTTGTTCACTATTTCATCTTCTCCTTTCTTTTAAAATTGTAAATTAATCTAAGATGTAATTCTAATAACTGTCTGAATTCATTGGAATAATTTTTGTCCAGTCAAGATCATTGTACTATAATGATACAGTTTTTTCCCCTTTTATTAATATGATGACTGCTAATTACTTGATTTTGCCAATACAGAGCGAATAATGATCGTGCTGACACCGATCTGTGGGAACGCCTGAATCGTTTATCACTCAAGTGTATGCTTGGAAAACGTGAACAAATGTTGGAACAAGACTTTCTCGTGATCAATTTCAAAAGAAACGACGCCATCACATAACGGTGCGATTCATGTCTATCATCAGCGCCTATTCTGCTTCAGGACAAACTTTAGATGGTCCAACTGCTGGTACACCATTCGGCGTCCACCATTCTCGAGTTCGTGACAAAGACAAATCGACCACATCGACAGAAGCCACAAATATCGGGGCTGCATGCTACTGACTGAGTACTGATCGTACTGGAGCACTTCTCGCGAATCTGACTATGCACTTGTTTGCGCAAAGCCTTCTATGTACTTCGTTGGGCGTTCCGAACGCAAAATATAGCATCGATTTGACTGTAAGCTATTGTTCAAACCAGATTGTTTAACCGTCTTTCAAAACGCCCTTTCTTGAAAGCTCGAAGAAACTCCACCCCCTTACATCAATCAACACGGGTCCCTGATCAAGAACGCTTTTCTATTAGGCTGATGAATTGTAATCTTGCACCGCGTATGTGACACCCTAGGTTTCTGCTAAATCAACCCCGTTCCTATCTGATGTATACCGATAAATTTCGACCGGTGGCGAGCGTTAAGAAACGGTTAACGATGAGATATAACCTCAATGCAAGAATACGCATATGACAACAGCGGGTGAATACAGTGCACATCACAGGTGAAACGAGCTACCGCTATCGGGAATTCTATGTGATATTCGTGTCTAATCCAGATCACCGGTAGTAATGTTTTTGAGTGTGAGAGAAACAATCTATCAAGCTGACAGCTGGCTCATTCATAATCAAAAACGACCTATTTCATGCTGGGCGAAGCTCTTCGATGCAAAGTTGGCCAACAGCATCAGTTTCTTGTACAGCTATTCCGGTACAGTTCCCGTGGTCTGTCTCACCAGAGCCACGTACTAAATTGGAGGTCTCCGATGCTATTCAATGATATTGCTATTTTAGGTGTACTGGAATGCTTGTTCGAGATCTTACTTAGACTCTAACTGTTAAAAAGAATATTGTGATTAAAACGACACGAATTTCTAAATGTAAGCATCAATATTTCGACTTATCCTTATATATCCAATATCAGAAAGTAGACTACTAGATTTTATACCTTAGGACATATTTGTCAAAAACACCTGCTTCCTTTCTCCTATCTATAGAGTTCAAACGTTTACATACAAGAATTAATATGGCTCCCGCAACCTCAGCCTAAGGAACCTTTGTTGAACAAAGATGGTGTCTGTCATCTTTCTAGAAATAATACATTCGCACGAATATATCCTGTAGTGTTTCTTACTTGAGTTTTCACTACAAGTATTTCATGCTTTACATTGTGCTACTCTTAAGAGATTCTATTCAGTGGAAAGAGAGAACCCAAACTGACCTCAAACCGGAGAAGGAGGAGGTTCAATACAGATAATATTACGACAAACTCCGGTGAAAAGACAAAATGTTTATATCAAATGCTAGTTGCAAAAAGCCCGGGTTGTTTACAACGATTCATGTTATCACGTCTGTTTACCGCTTTCGTTGGCAAGCACTGACTTTCGCACATGTTTATACTAACCATATGGAGATATCAGATAGCGTTCCTGGTGTTAGTTCGCACGATTAGTGCTAACTTCTTTCGATATGTATGCGAAATGTTATATGGTAGTACAACTTGTCCAATATGTGACATGAGCTTAGAATTTGATAACACCATAACTTCCAATGATATGAAATTTTAGAGATGTGGTGATCATTTTTAAATCTTACCTATCCGAATCGTTCCGCTAAAGCTGCCATAGCTAAGCAGCAACCCTTTTCAGGTAGGTCAATATAATGTTCCTAATGAATTTAGAATAGTGTTTTTATCTGTATATGTGCTAGTCAAAACACAAAGCAGTTTTATCAGATTGCTGTAAACAAACTCAAAACAAATGATAGCTGGAATCGTTTTACTTCCTCTCTATGTAAACAGTCAGCATTGATCTATTTTCGATTGCAATCATTTACACTGAATGTTAGTTCAGAACTCGGTTACCATCGATTTGAGGCCAAAAGCGTACCATAATATAAACACTAAATTTTCATAGATTCGTTCAATAGTTCAAAACATTGATTAGTTATTCACTGGATTTTCAAATGTCATTCATTTACGTTAGTGCTTTTGCGTCCGTGGTTCGTTGTGGAAAAAGTGAATACAGGAAAACGGTGCAAATTGTACCGACAAAGGTAAATAGTCATCTCAAATTTGTGAACTGCTTTCCATCCATGGAGCAGTAAGATATATTTCCGTTTGCTGCGCAATACCCGGAAACACATCAGCCTCAACTTGTTATGCATCGAAGGAATCAACTGAGACAACATATCAAAACATCAAACTTCTTTGAGTCCTTTTTGATTATGCCTCTTTCACAGTAACGGGTAGTGTGTGTATGTCACAAGCATCTAAATGTAGACTGTGTGGTAAACAAATCGTAGTACAATAATCTGTATAAAAAAGAGGAGGTTCCATGATTTGCTTGTGGGCGGAATTCCGGCAGGTTTCCTAGGCCAAGGCAGGTGAATTTTCTTCCGGAATCCACAACCGCAGCCTTTGACTAGCCGAAGTCAGACTCGCAAGGTAACGGGGGCGGTGTGTGAAAACCGCAGTGCATTAGGGGTGGGTGTGCAGTTTATCGGGTCATACGGCCTTTGGACGGGATCAAACGTCCATGTAGCCCAAAACACCTCGATGCCCTTTCGAGACGGTGACCAGTGCCACACCCACGAAGGTGTGCGTGTGTGGTTCATACGCTTACTATGAGTTCGTTTGGAATCATGGTTTTAGTCAACTCAGATGAACTACCGGTGGTTCATTGATCCGGTTATAACCCCGGATTTTGAATTTTCATACTCTTGCTTCAGTGGGAAAACACTACGCCAAGAAAAGGCAATGTGTAAGGCTTCCACAGCAGAGGTGGTTTGAGACGCTTAATCGTATAGAAGCATTTAGTGAGCCAGCCGAAGCCCAAGTCACCTACTTTTACTCTGATGGTATACGTAATCATTGTCCATCCATACAGCCTCCATTTCTTCTATTAGGGTTGTCAATAAAAATATTTTCTCTGTACAAGGTTAAATTATCCTGAAATGAAATGTCTTTTTGCTTTCCTTTTTATTGAATATACAAATGTACAGTTAATATTCAGGATTGGGGGCCGCGGCCATACAAAAATTATTTGGAAAACACAGAATTGGGGAAGACAGGCGGCGGTGGAGCGGTTTGAACCCGAGACTCCCAGGTAACAAGTTGCTGACCAAACCATTTCGCCACCACAACCCGTCACCCTTCTTACGTATTTACCTGAGAACCCTCCGTTTTAGGTTTGACGGAATTTGTTCACATTAGTTGATCAAAAGTAATATGCTATTTAACGCCAAGAAGTGTTTTATGACGAATCTTCGAAATTAACTTTCATTTTTGCTGAACTGTTGACCGAAACGTTTACAACGCGCTTTGTTCTAAATCAAAGGCATTCTGCTAAATACTTTCATGGAAAGAAGTGGAATGTTCTGCTCGCGTGTCATTCATTTTCATAGAGTTTATATAAGTATCCACTATTCAGTTTACCATCGCTAAATTCTGAAATTTAAAGATGCCGTTGCACTTAAACAGTGACTCAGCGTAATGCAATGTAACCGAACTCATTGAGTACATTCCAGTTTACCGGACGAAAATGAATATTGGTTCAATTTCATATACAGTCTTTTTTCAGACGTACAGGTTTTGCGCGACAACAACAAAGACATTGTTAACAATTAAAATATAAAACATGATACATTTAAAAACAACTTGATTATTATTATCAGTTTGACATTTGCAAAATTGGTAACACAGACAACAGTTTACATTGATTTCGGTAGACCTCATTTCTAACAGTTAAAATCACAGTAATTAGGGAACAATATTTGAAGAGTAGCAGATTTGGTCCACTGGAGATAGAAAATAACAAAACAGTAAGATTCAACGTGTTTTGGTTTTTTCCTCATTACTTGGATTGCAGATTTCCTTTGTTTATCCGCGTGGACTGGCTTATTCTATCATGCGCTCGTCAGACAAAACGGCATTTTTTTCAAATGAATTACGCCGCGCGCATAAATCGCGGTCAAAAAGATAATTGCCTCAATGGATACCAGGGTACTAACGCGAATCGATTTTCTGCTATCGAACTGGTTTACCGCTTTTCACTGATTCCCATCGCACACGTCAGTGTCGAATGGGATTGCAACAATGGAATCGGTTGACGCTATCTTCATTTGCATAAGCTGAATGCACAAAAAGGTGGTTTTAGGAGCTCCAACGTTTCTCGTTAAGGAATCATCACTTCACATGTAGACAAGATGATGCGGTCAACTATAAATCTCCCATGGGTGCGCCACCAGAATATTCGCCAAACACGGAAAAATGGCAAACACATTGGATTTTTCTCTCTTATCGGTTATCACAAATTCGCTCAAAGTTTCGCCTTCAAATAACATCTGTCTCATTTCTTTAGCTAAAACAACTCTAAAAATCACAGCCTAACATACCCAGCCGTATGGTTTGCGTCTCGTCTGAAACAATGCACTTAATTCTCGCTTAATTAATGATGATGATCATAATGATCGATATTTCCACAGATCACCTGAGAAACACTCAATCAAAACGAATCCTGATCGTCATACGTTTTGAGATCAACTGATCTAGATCGACAGATGGAATTCAATATTTCTGACCATAACATTATCAGAGAAGTAAGACGCCAGGAAATATTCAACAGGTTAACTGTACAACTTCCCTGTAATGATTGCGGTAAGTAATAGCACCGATTTGCACAACGTGTATTGGATCGATTCTCTGCACCCGTACACATAAATACCGCATTTTATGGGTTCATCAATCAGTGGTCACGAAGTGCAGGTCAAGAAATGTTCCGATCAATATCCCACACCAAGCACATATTTTTCGGGATAACACCATGGTGATGAACGAATCATGCTACTTACACAGTGGGAAACAGCAAGTTTGAATGCCCAGTACTTGGACGTATTTTACAATTTTTGTGTTATTTTTATTGCGTAGGTATTCAAGTACCTGCGTGTAGCATGATGCAATGATTTAGTTCAAATAACTGTCGACTGAAGGGAACTCTGCATTTCGTACAAGTTTCTGGTGAGGTCATACACTTTGAATATTCCACTCATTGTTTCATGAAATCATACGAGAATGTGGTATGTTACACAATAACAAAACGTATTCGCTCTCCATTCAAGGGTTTTTCCGTATAGATTGATCGCTTCGTAAACGGTTACTCACTGGAGCAGACATAAGCGGATCATTTTGTGAGAAAATGAAAACGAGGTCGACTCAAAGTTCAAACATTTTTGGAACCCAAGCGAGTTACAGTAAACAATTCCGATTCTTAGATGTTCAGTTCGAAGATGCATTTTTCTTTCCACACGTTTTCACCACTGACACTGCACAGTGAAAAACATTTGGCGATATGACAATGTACCCTTGTTCAATCGTTATCCACATACTTCAGGTATTCAATATATTTTTGCTAAAACTATTTTTTTAGGTTATGTTGTTAATTTTATTTGATTCCATTCACGAACCACACCGCCATTAGTTTGATTGCTTATCTCCGTTTAGTTGATTGATTACCGGCACAACTTACTATTCTCTTTACTCACATAAACTATCTGAAAGGCAGCCATCTGCCAAACTTGAAATGTTTCTACCTCACCATTTTGTTTCTTATTTTCACCGCATATATGTATTTTTATTACACTTAATTTCAATGAAAATGAAGGGGGAAATACCCATAATCAAAACTCAAACTTTAAAATAGATAGTAGGCAACATTCATGTAAGATCCGGTTTATTGATTCTGTGTTTAAAAAGCTTATTCTGGGAGAAAAACAACATTGGGTGGTTGCTGTACAACTATTCAGTTCGCGATTAAAAAAGACATTAGACCAGTAGGACATATGGGAGTCGAATTCGGATAAGAATGATTAGACGACGGTGTACAGGATGGGCGGGCAAAAGTTACAGGAGGAGGCGCTGCCGATCTGAGCTCCAAAGAACAAAAAACAAAGCAAGGATAGCGAAGCAGTTTAACAACGTTGGTCTGGTGACTACGCCTTAGATGTTAGAGAACGACCATCAATCAGACGGATAATCTTTAGTTGAGAACAATTAAGAAGGTGAAGAGAAGAAGAAGCCAACGCCACACGCGACTGCAGTATTCAAGAGTACGGTGGATCTGAGATTTGTAGACTAAAACAAAAATCAGCTGGTTTAGAAAGCGTCTGGATCGGACTGAAAAAGCTACGTTGCGTGCAGCAGGACAAGCAAGTTCTGTTAAAAAGGAGCAGCAGCATAAAAGAAGAATTTATGGGCAACTCCAGAAGGGAAACATAGTTCTCCGGGAACATTCCGGTGGAATCGAAAAATAAGTAGAAGAAGGGGTAATATATGGTGTTTCAAAGAAATGGAAAGAAGGCAGGTCCTAGAATCATTAAAGGAAATGTTCAAGATCAGCCCAGGGACACACTGCACCACAGTCTTAATAAATGTTCATTCGGGTGCTGTAGGAGAGGGAGCACTGGAGGGTGACGTCATCGACAAAAGAATAGATTGGGTTGAGAGTTTTTGGAAGGGGATGATTGATAAATAGAGGAAAGAGGATTGGTGCAAGTGCTGAACCTTGGGGAACACCGGCATTCACAGGAAACGGCTGAGACCAAAGCCCATAAACGCAGACGGAAGGGTTTTGTTTACTGAGGAAACTTGAGACCCATGATACGGGAGCTGGAGGGAACCCGAACAAGAGCAGTTTTGCCAGCAGACCTTCATGTCAAACTCGGCTGAAGTCCTTAGAGATACCGAGCGAGACCAGATGTATTTGTCCGTGGTTATCGAATACCGCCAAACAGGATGTTGGGACAAGTGCCAGCTAGTCACCGATGAAACGACGCTGTCAGAAACCACACTGGCGGTTACTCAGCAGGTTTGCACATTCGAGGAGTGTATGTAGTTGGTTGGAGCTGATAGCGTAAAATACTTCGAAAGAACAGGTGTAAGGGAAAGGATTTGGTAACTTTTGGGAACAAAAAGGTCACCACTATTGGAAATGGGAAACATAACGGCGTTTCCAAAGGTTTGGAAAATGAGAGAGAGTTGAAGGGAAGGATTAGGAATACGACGTAAAATAGGAATCAGTCCAGGAGCTCACATTTGAGGAAAATGGTTGAGATACCGTACGGTTTTTGTGTTTAGAGAGTGCAATGCTTTTCAGATTTTCCTGGTGCTAATATGAGAAAGAAAAGGGTTGCCAGTGAACTAGGAAGCAGATAAAGAAAAAAGATGGTTGCGTTAGGTGAATTTGGCGGAAACTGGGAAGCAAAATCTTCATCTCCCTCGTTTATTTGATATGAAAGTACACCAGAGGAGTTATATATAGTTGGGGTGTTGGAAAGTCCGAAATTACAGAAAACTGCTTTCACCAAGAACCAAAATTTTCGGCTACCGTTAGTGAACGAGACATAGTTTTCGGATGTACAGCAAACGAAGCGTTCTTTGGTTCTTTGGATGGTTGGGAAACATCTTTCTGTTCCTAGGTTGTACAGGACAATAGTGGAAGTCGAGAACGGGCGAGCGGCGGAGGTCTGAATGTTTTAGGCGTACAACACCATCACATGCATGGTTCAAACACTCGAAGGATTTAGGTTTACCGAGTTCTGAAAAAATGCGGAATAAAATGATGCATAACTTGGAGAACAATATCGGTAAATTTGGAAACAGATTTGAAAACTTCGAAAGAGAAAAGAACAAGCGTTCCAGAGGTGAGATTCTAGGAAATCACTGAAACCGTCTCAGTTATCTCGGAAATCATATTCACACTTTTGTGGACTTATTTGTCCTCAAATCGCATTGTTATCATTTTCAGGGACAATAAATGCTATCCTACACTAACAAGTTCATGGAATCGTTATGTGTTATCGCGCGAACGGCGCCTTCGTGAAATATTCCAACAATGTGAGAAATAAATTCAAGCGGATGATCAAAACACAAAACGGCAGACAAAGAAAGCATCGAGCAGGTTGGCAAGTCGCACTAAGACAGTGCAGCACCAGTCAAGTGCAAATTCCTCTCATTTTAACAAGCAATGTTCGTGCTCTGTTAGGAAACGTCGAGGAGGTAGTGGACATCACACGGAAAAAGGAGTACAAAAACCTAGAAATTATTATGCTTTAGGAATCTTGGCTATATGAAGAAATCCCTAGTGATATTGCACAAGTGAATGGATATAACTTGTATCGGGTTGACCGTCCCGCGAGATTCCGTAAACGATTTGGAGGTGTTGCAACTTACGTCAGCGAAAACTGGAGTTAATCAACTGCTGTCATCTACGAATACTCAACGGATAAAATCAGTTGTCATGTCATCGAATGTAAGCCCCGTTTTTTTAGTGAGCTTCATTCCATCCTTCTT
The DNA here is from genome assembly GCA_900618425.1 of Echinostoma caproni. Taxonomy (NCBI): domain Eukaryota; kingdom Metazoa; phylum Platyhelminthes; class Trematoda; order Plagiorchiida; family Echinostomatidae; genus Echinostoma; species Echinostoma caproni. The sequence goes on from UZAN01039591.1 coordinate 136,858, forward strand.
GGAAACTTTTACCTGTCACCCACAATATCAGTTGCTGACAAAAATAGCTTTTCTGACATTTTTCTACCTCCATAATATCAAAAACAAGTGACTCTTTGTGTATATTTGTTGGTGATTTCAACAGATATAATGTGACATTCCTCACCACACTGGGTCTATAAAATTTAGTACTTTTTCCCACCAGACCAAATTCACAGCTTGATTTCATTTTCACAAACAGACCACACTTTTTTGAAGTCCAGAAACGTGCTCCCCTGAGCTGTTCAGACCATTGTATCTTAAAAGTATGTCCCACTGTAAACAGTAAAACCAACCGATACACATTTTTAAGGTGGCCTTACAAGATAGTGAGTCAAAGAAATTGTTCATCAGAGAACCTAGAAAGGCTAAGATCTATGATTGCCGCCACTGATTTTTCGGTGTTTCCAGATCAGAACCCTTCTGTTCTCTGTGAATATGTTACGGACTACCTTAATTTCTGTTTTAACCAGTGTTGTTCACTAGAAACTGTCTTTATCCATAAAGGCAGATATTCATCACCGCTACTCAGGCAGCTACACAGGCGGAAAGAACAAGCCTATAAACAAGGACAAAGAATCCATGTCAAGCGACTAACAGTTTCGATCAAAGCTGAAATGAATCGGTTGAACAAGCTGTACATCGACACCATCCTGGGAAACTCTAGTTGTCATGACATGTGGAGAGCCATCAACAGATTGTGTGGCAGTAGCAATAAAGGAAACTGTCGACGTTGAAGGACTAAATTCTGAGTTTAGTTCAGTTTCACGATGTACTGTCCTGCCAGACTTAGTCAGCTCTATACCAACACCAACTATCGAACCCGCCAAACTCCTGAAACAGCTACTGCAAACTAAGTTGAACAAAGCATCAGGCCCTGATGAACTATCACCGGTAGTACTCAAAGTATGTATGGGCACCCTTTCAGTCCCATTGTCAAAAATATTCAATGACTGTCTTATAAGAGGGAAATCCATGATATTTGGAGACTGGTCAAGACAACTCCCGTCCCAACAA
>UZAN01039592.1:6826-17016 GCA_900618425.1 Echinostoma caproni
TCGAGACACTTTATTATGTCTTACCAGAGGACTTTGGCTACTTGCTTGACTCTTCATTGATTTTATCTCTCTCTCTCTAACTAATCCTATAAACTACTGAAATTTGTTTCACTCATGTAGTTTCAAAGCTTTCGTACTCCTCACGGTTTTTGTGGTACGCTTAGGATTCGATGATAAAGTGCAAAATTGGCAAATTCGATTCAAGCATTTAAATGTCACAGAACATCTTGCGCTGCTCCCAATTAATCTATGCCGGTTTTTAATCGAAAAATGTTAATCGAAAAGTTCTTGATAATTCAGTTTCCTTCACATCCAACTAGTACCACGTGAGGATTAAAAACGTTTGATGCCCGTGAGTATTTAACGTCCTGCACAATCTGTAGCTATAACGTTTGGAGTGATAGCATTCATTTTGTTCGTGAATGCGCTAAGAGACAGATGTTTCCATTCATCAAAAACTGTTTCCCAAATCTTGTATACTCTAACTGGCACAACTATAAATTTATCGTTTCTCTGTGATTGGGTATCTTTTCAAACTTGCAACACATTGCTTGTTTCATACTTCTGTCTTTTCCGGCTTCTGATCGATATAGTGAGGTGCTTTACGACTAGTGCTCTTTTTTACATGCATGCATATATTCGGGGTAGGCCAGGAAACACAGGGAGCTCGGTTGAAACTCAGTGGATCAAGATGAAGTCGTCGGTACAACAAGCTGCTCTACATGCACTAGGCATTAGATCACGTCGTCTGAAGGATCGGATATCCGGCCACACCATCCAGTTAGCTAATGCAACCAGAGAGGCCCGCCTAGCTCAATCCTCTGCTTAAAGCGATCTCAGGCGACAAGCAACACGATCAGCCAGAAACGATAGATGTAATTACTGGAATCAAATAGCTGCAAAAATGGAGACAGCAGCCAACCTGGGAAGCACAACAACCCTCTTTCGACTTATTCGATCAGCATCGGGCAGGTCACCCAGTCTATGTTACACAGCGCCTCCAGTGAGCTCATTTCTGATGCCCAAGGATAAATGCCTCGGTGGGTGGAACATTTTAGTCTTTTCCTCAACCTCCCTCAAACCCAACTTCCGTATGCATCCTCCTCGCCATCTTCTCCGTACAAAGCTAACTGCGCTCCGTCGTCAGCAGAAGACGTCTCAGATACCATCAGCTATCTCAATCCACGTAAATCTCCCGGTGTGGACGGGATACCCACCGAAATCTACGCAAGTGTGCTCCAGCCATTTTAAACCGTTTTCATAGCTTACTATGTGCAATCTGGGAAACCGAAATTTGTACAACTGACTGGACCACATCGATTTTACTACCTTTCCTGAAAAAGGGTAACAAATCAGTGTGCGAAAACTACAGAGGCATCAATTTACTTGACGTGGCAGCCAAGGTTTTGGCACAACTTTTGCTTAACAACTTTACTGCAACAAGGCACAAACGCATTCATCCTAACCAGAAGGAATTCCGCCCCGGTGTGGACTGCGTCGAACAAATATTCACTCTACGTCGACTATTGGAACATCGCCACAAGTTTCAAAAACCCACAGTAGTCTGCTTCATTGATTTTCGTGCGGCATTTGACTCCGTGGATTGCGAATCCCTCTGTAACATAGTTCTGGCCATTAGTGTTCCAGTTAACCGTGTCACCTTAATGAGATCCTACCATTATACCTCCAGCTTTCGAATCCGCATCTACCGAGAGGACTCATGTGCGTTTGAGTTAGAATCTGGAGTGCAACAGGGGTGCTCGTTGTCCCTAATGCTGTTCAACTCTGTCGTTGACTGGATTATGGGTCGTTCGATGGAAGGATAACAGGGAGTTCAGATCTCTCCGAACTTATGGCTCACCGACTTAGAATTCACGGAAGATATTGTCGTCTTTGACGAGGAAATGTGCAAACTCCAAGTAATCATTGACCGCATCGGTTGACATGCCTCCGAGATCGGCCCAGAGGTGAATGCATCAAAAGCCAAAACCTTTGCGACAGTCCCGATTCATCCCAAAAATTCTTTCCTACTAAACGGCGAGCTGATCGAATCGGTTGAAAGCTTCAAATACTTCGGTTCAACCATACTCCCCAAGCTAAAGACGAGGTGTAAATGCGCGTCTATGCGGAGAGAAGGTCATTTTTACAGCTGAAGAATCACCTTTGACGCCGAAATGAAATAAGCCTCAAGAAAAAACTCCGAGTTTTCTCCGCAGCAGTCCGTCGTGTCTTGCTATACGGCTGCGAAACCTAGCTACTCAGAGTCCAAAACTGTTACAGATTAGAAGTTTTTGATCACTGGTTCTTAAGAATCATTCTGGGAGTACGGTGGAGGAATCAGCTCTTAAATGAAACGGTCAGAAATCGGTGTTTTAATCTTTTACGGCTGCGGACGCTAATGCAACGGTGAAGACTACAATGGTTTGTTCACATTCTTCGTAAATCCGATAAGAACCTGACCATAACTGTCTCGGCACCGCCTATCTGCCCGAACTGGTGCTGTCGGCACAGTGGACAGCTGAAAACCTGGCTGGACACGGTAAGAAAGGATACTGAAACGCTTGGTCTCCGTTCCGTCTACGGCGTTTGCCAATGTAAGTTAAGCTGGATCACAAACTGCGCTGATCTTGCCGCAGATCGCCGAGTGTGGGCAGCGGCAATTCGAGACATCTATGAAGCCGACTTATCCTCTCCCAGGAAACAGCAGCCGTGAAGGCAAATTAAGTAAAAAGTTTTAATCAGAACATATTACTTACTCCAATGAGTGAGACCCAGTAAGTCACTTCCTTGACATACTTCAATTTGGTCGAACTTGATTTGGTGCAGTGCGCTGCATGACCCGTACAAGCAACCAATTTCTGAGACAAAAGTAAACAACCACGCAGCAACGTCTGCGTCGAATTCAAATGACAACTGTTCTCCCTCGATCGAGGAGCTCAGGATGACGCTGGTGATATCTGTTGGATTTTTGTTTGACAGGCCATTGTTTGCAATCAGCTGTTCTGGAGGTCTCGTTTTCATCCACATGCTCAAACTCTGACGAATTTCAGTGCTATTTATTTCCCTCAAAACCCTTATTTTTATTGTTTCGCTTTATTTGATTGAAAGGAGACGTAATGTAGCATATCAAATTAGGACACACCGTAGTCTGTTTTCCTCGTTTAGCAGCAAATGGTATATGCATATTTATCGATACCGTTCGACCAATGTGACGGAATAAACATTTCTCTACGAGAGCCCGTTTGCCCTCGCTGTGCAAAACAGTACTACAGTTCTTGTTTTGGCTCTGATCATCAATTCAAGCAAATGCGCGCGTCAACGTTGAGCGAAAACCCTATTAGCTAAGTAGTTGTTTTTGTGCAATCGTCCGACTGCTGAACCCCTCATTCGCATCGGATTGATCACTGTGTGTCATCGAGTGAGTGCTATCAGGAAGAGAAGTGCTTTCGTGATACAATTTGTAGACATTGGAGTCACCCCACTGGTCTACTTTCAAGATGAAAATCTGACTAGAACGCCTGCAACGAAAAGGACAAGCATCCATGTGGATCGAAAACACGCGAATATCTTTACTGGAATTCATTTGTACCACACTAGTTACTGGCATTTTCCTCACTGTCTACCCGTCGATCGGTGATATGCCTCGTTTTCGGAACTATTCTCCCCAGAACGAAGAATGACAGACATGTCGGAATAAATAGTCAAATCTGGATTTCGTTTATTTGTCTATCTGTAGACAGTGGTTCTTTATTTAAAGGAACACTGTTCCTTTTCATCTCTCCTCATTTTTTGTTGGTTATTTGAGCTCATTGTCAGATGGATCAAGTCGTGTTGACTCAAAAATGTGGTGATTATTAGTATTCGGATGCTAATTTTGCTGCATGCACTCGCGCGCCCATGAGCGAGTGAGAGATTCATTGCACGAGAAATGAGCAACAACACAATAAGGTATTTTGCAATTCGGCAGCGCAGGTTCCACGAGTCCCTTTCAATTGTGTTACGGTTCGCGAGAACAGGGATGGCTATACTTGGATTTCATTTCGTAAGATTGGGTACACTTTGTTTGTTATTAAACGCGTCGGAAAATTTAGCATCTTAGTTCATCAACAAAATCAATAACGTTCAGTCTGGAATGAGAAGAATAAATAAGTTTTAGTTTCATTTGATGAATCAATATTTTATTCGATATATTTTATCACCTTGTTCGGAAAACGTTTATCATCAATACGCCAAATACACAAGAGAATTTTACATATTCGATTTTTATGAGCTACGAATGATCGTATCGACTGGCTAGAAAGCGCCAATATAGGAATAACCTATGCACTCATCATGGTTTGTATCACTTTAGACGTAAATGTAAATTTTTCGCACTTGCTGCCAGTGACTTTGTTTCTAGTTTTCCTTTTCTGTAATAGTTGCGGTACCGGAAAAAAGCACTAAGTTGGTTCAGGGCTAGCTACATCCAGTGGAGCGTTGCTTTATTGGGATCATGTTTGGGTTGGAAATTGGGAAAATGCAAACTGGAGTATAATATAGTCCACGACAAGGTGGACACTGCGGTATGCGAAACAGGCTACTCTAGTATGTGGCACCTTGTTTTTCACAAAATCTTTCTCTCCAACGAAAACTTCCGATGAACTTTGGGATGTATTCGAACGTGAACAATTCCATTTCGTCACAAAGTATTGTCATGGTTTCAATTCTGTTGCTCCATAGGTATACTTGTTAGCTTGCTGTTGAATCACTAGGTATGGAGAAATATTCACAAACCTCCGCTTTCATTCATGATGTGAAATTGGTGTCTACATTTCCATGTATCTTGAAACGATGTATGCCGTTACCAGATTAAAAGCGGCAGTGGAGTTGAAACTCACCCGTGGCAGAAACTGTTATCGGAAAAGAAGCACACACGCCTGAAACACAATTTGACAAAACAGCTCCAATCCAGATTCACGGAATCACTCCAGTACACTCCGAATCATCATGTTCAGACATTAGNCATTAGAAGTGTGTATTACTGAAAATTTGGTGAGATCATCATGTCAAGTTTGAGAGATTTTGGCTTTAAGTCAAGTCAGTAGTCGCTTGAAGAACCCCAGTGCGCTAATTTTCAGCACTTTACATCATATTTATACATGTAAATCTATCAAATCGAGAAAAATTAAAATAAAACGGAATGAACTACTGCCTTTTGCTAAAACAAGGCAAGCAAACAGATAATTCTGTGGAATATTCCTACTCATCAATATTCGGAGACGTGCAACATATGGCAAAACAAAATCACCGTGTACAAGGGGATAGGAGCAAATCGAATTCTAAACTTTCAGTCAGTGAATGACTTAGGTTCCGGTTTCAAAAGTTCGTCGTTTAATGAATGACGAGTGTCTGGGAAAACATCTCGGAAATAAATGTTTTGCATTCATGTAGGTGTATGCCTATGATAGAGTCCGCGATGCAAGTGCATCTAGACATGTGAAATCACTGGAGAGAGTTGTACAACCGATAGGGGAGCACGTATGCATTCACAAACCGAACATGAATTTGTGCAGAATAGAAAGTGTTCTTCATCGGAGTGAGAAACATCTCAGTTTAGTAGCTTTACAGGATGTCTTTTGAATGTGCTGGGAATATCAAACGCTGTGTGTCTTCGTGCGTGTGTGTGTGTGGCGAAGCAGAGAGAACGATCAGGCAGTTTTCACTGAGAATGGAGGAAATCAATCTGGATTGGCTGACTACAGGTGCCCGAAACATAGTCTCCAGTGCGGTCTCGGATACAGGCTACAAATTGAATGGAGGCACCTTCTGTGGTGTGTGCTGTATCACGTTCCTTCTCTCGTCTGTTTAGGTCTGTTTAATACGGCGGCCGTCTTGCAACAGCCTAGGTAGTGACCACTGATCTGTTCAATCTGTGCTCGCAAAATCAAAGCGTATCAATCACCGGTCTGAAATCTATTCCCATGACTAAGCATCCCGTTTCTCATGTACGCCTGAGTGAAGCCATGATGCGAATGGATTCCGAACAATTTGGTGATCGAATGATTTATTTTGCCTCAGACCTACATTCTGATCACTGTTTCCCATATCTGGTCACGACAGGTACACATTTCTAATGTTTTCAGCGAAAATTTAAACTATGAAATGTGGATTTTATTAAATTTTGCCTCATGTTCTTTACTATTTGGAGAATATACAGGAACTTTAAATAGTCCCCATGAAATCCAGCAGCTCAACCACTGAAATCTGGTTTTCCTAAATGATGTCTACAAGGGCCACTGAAATCACTAATGGATGAATAAAAACGGGGCCAGTGTAACGTCATCGCGTAATGAAAGAACCGGTGTGTTTGGCGTGTGTGTAGCCAAGCCCGCAAAGGCCAATCAGCCAACCACACTCGATTGGAGAGTTGGCCCGCACAGGGGAACAAGAACAGAAGCATTGCTGGAGGAGTTCACAGAGTAGTATAGGCCGGATCAATGGGCCTTATCCACCCTTGTGTAGGTCGGTGTACAAATCGTCGATCGCATTCTCTCATTACGAACTATGTGATATTAACATCCGAGACTAGCTTTATTTGGTTTCTGGGAAAGGATGACCGTTCTTCGGGAATATATTCGCACCAGAAGCACTCTATTAACACTTACTGTTTGGCGTTGTTTCGGCGATACCAACTCACGTTCTCCATAAATGGTGAAATCTAAGGAGTGGAAATATGCGTTACAAGCTTAAGAAATACCGTTTTAAATTTTAGTTCGCTTTTCAGGATTAGTTGCTGCAATGAAAAACAAAGCGTAAGTTCCGTTTCCTGCAGCTGGTATTTCATCCATCCAGTTACGAATACCGAAACCACGACGTTTTCTTTCGCCTTTTCAACTGAATGAGAAACACATATTATTTTCATCTCCTCTTATTTATCAAATTATTGCAGCTGAAAAAATGTGAAATAGTCACACTTGCCCAATCTCGGAAACCTGGACTAATTCGCAGTAGTATTGTTAACCTGTCACGTGAGTGTCAAGGTTATCCCAGATAACTTAGATGATTAGCACATTAGCACATTCGTAAAGCAGCCCACCTCGAGCTCGTATTACAATACAAGAGAATTCGGCGGATATTATGTAAATACCGGACAAATCCATTTTTCCACTAATTAAATTAATTTTAATCCAACACAGTTTACCTTTTCCACACCAAGAAAATCACTCTTTACAGGAGAGTTGCTAGTCTTTATCTATCAGTTTCATATATTGTTCTGACACCACCAAAAGTTCATAACGAATGTATTTGGAATTTCAAAGATGATGAACATAATGATAACTCGATCACGGGAGCTCAGTTTCTTTTTCCTTCATCGGTCAGGTTTCAGATCTCATTAATCCCAACACATATCTATGTCTAAAATTGGGTGTTTTGCACTGTCTGTCGATTTTCCGGACACGTGACATTGTTATTCACTAGGCGGGTTTTCAACCGGACTGTCCGTAATCTTTTACCCGTCGACCATATCGATGGAGCTCAATTGGAACAAGTGAGTAACAGATTAGACCCACCGAATTGAAGGATGTATGAATTTTTCATAACTGTATTTGTCTATTGTCACGCTAGCTTTTCAACTTGTCAGTCATGTATATATATATATATGCAGTATATCGTGTTGTTGATGTGGATACAATATTACTCTCTAGAAATGTAGTTGTGTAAAAACTGGAAATTTGAGTTAGCTCTTTCAGATGAAGTAAAACAGATCGATCTGTGAATCCCCACAGTTTTGTTAAGCCTATTTGGCAGTTGACAACGCCTTTGTGTTCTGCTGCTCGCAAAGCTTAGTAGTGACAACGCAACCCAGGGATCAAAAGATACGAGAATTCCCCCATCGATCGAATTGATTAACTTTGCAATGTAATTATTTGAGAAATTGTTCGTAGCCAATCCTATCACCAGATATATATTCATGATTGAAATAATAATCTATGTTCTACTCGGTTAACGTTGATCTAGCTTCCCGAAAACATGCCACAACTGAGGAATACAATGTTTTTCCCTTCTGTATTGTCAGCCCAAGCACGGAATGTGGACTAAGGTTTCTGTCAGTTTTTGTTTGCTTTCCAACAGGGTAACCAAGTGTCAGGGCGAGCTTCAACACGATTAAGTGGTTCAAATTTTTTTCTCGTTGCAGGTCGCTTCATTTGTTCCGTGTGCCTCATGCTGCGAACGGGTTTCCTGCCTCCTCCAGCTTGAGTGCAACGCAGACATGAACTCCGTTCCACGGGAAAAATGACAAACGAAATCTGGTGATGGGCCTTCCAACATGAGACGAACCACGGATGCAATCACATTAGACCAATCAGTCGTCCGCTTTGGACAACCAATCAAGCGATACAACATCCAGCATCATTACCACCTGACGTATGGTTCGGCTCACCGCGGTGCGATTACGTCCGCACACTCGTGCGGACGCGCACAAGCACGCATACATTGGCAACCAGGCCAGATGGATGGATGAATGGAACAAGTTTGCGCTCGTGTGTGTGTGTGTGTGTGTGTGCACGCGCGCGCTTGTTCACGCGTCCGCATCCGTAGTCGTGCTCTTGTTTTGACGCGTACGATTGTGTAATCATCTTGCGCGAGGGGGTAGGCCTGGAGAGGGGAGGATGAAGCAATCAGCCCGAGAATACACCAACCTAATCGACTCGTCTGGATCCGCCACAAATCTGCATCTGCTTCTCATATATTCGTATGCTCTCTCGCGTGTGTGCGAGCCCGCCCTTAGGATCGGAAGTATCTACCTAGTCAGTTAGACGTCTCCCTCTATGTGCGTGTGTGGCATCCATGAGCTTGGAATATTACGCCCATAACAAATAAGGTAAGTGTGAATACAATTCGATAATACAATTTGGATATGTAATGCAATTCAGTAAATAAAAACGTTCATGATCGCTTATTAGTTTTTATTCTAACGAAATAAAAATAACAGTGATAGTTGTCTAACTGATGGACTCCTTCCTTTTTTGACTAGCATTCAGCAGTCTCATCCTTGATCAGCACCGTAACGGTAGTAGAAGAAGAAAAAGTTGAATTAAACTAATCCATTCAGTAGTACTCCAGATTCACAACTGACAACACCGTCCAGTCGGTTCCTCTTCTTCGTTTTTCTCGTTCCATAACATACAACGAAATTCCAATTCACTTGGTGAGCATTTTGATTCCCTTAAGCAACTGATCAATGGATGGTGTGTGTGTGTGGGTGTGGGTATATTTCGTTGTATCACACCATTTATTTCAGCATCTGTATTGATCTAGTTGACTGGAGGAATTGGGAGAGCAGTCCGCGGTTGGTATGAGCTGCATCAGGTAGGTAGACTGAAGAAGAGGGTCAATGGAATGGTCCTGTTACGTGTACATGTGGATAGCATCGAGTACAGGTCCTTCACGAATGACCTGATAAAAGGACCACGGTTTAGTAAAAATGGAACGTGTTAGGTCGATGTATTCACCTGCGAATTACATGTTGTTTAGTCAGGATTATATCTGTCTTTTTGGTTCCTTTTTTATTTATTGATTATACAAATGTACAGTTAACTTTCAAGAAGGGGATTACGGTCATACAAGGGCTGACTGGAAAAATGCGGAAATAGGAAAAATGGGCAGCGGTGAACCGGTACGGTTTCAATGACCGGTATTGCATTGAACAAGTGAATGTCGACGGCGCCGTTCATTCAGATCGGTTATACTAGTCAATAATGGTTGGCCTCAAATCGATTAATAATATATACATATCTTATATTTAATAGGGGAGAATTTATGAAGGAAGACTGAACAATATTATATGAAACCTTCAGTTAAAGAAGTTGGAACAAATCTGAACACCGAACTTGATGCGGCATTTATGAAGGAATATTGGTCAGTGAAATGAAAATGATACCTAGATATCCACCACGATCTCGTGCAAATCAGTAACCAGCGATTGGCGTCTTCTCCACACTGCCCTCCTACTACACCCTCAGGTTGTTTTTGTGAGACGCGTTGGTAATAGAACAATATACCACGGATGTTATTCCTTCCGGAAGCGGGCGGAACGACAATACCTATTAGCATGGCATGAATGTCATACGCATGGCCAATTCATACCAATGGCACTAATCCTCTTTCACCAGACCATTAGTGTTCAGTCAAACAGTCTTGTCTATATA